>JAQIWO010001332.1:0-10491 GCA_034695405.1 Entomobrya muscorum | reverse complement strand
TCAAATCTCCATTCTTAACTTATATCAAAAAGGTTAGGGGCGACGTGAGATTACAAAATCAAATCCTTATATTGGAAATTTCTGTGCAATTATTTGAATTATTATTTTATCAGTTTTTCATCGTCGCTTCGGAGCAATGTACGGCATTATCGCTGCAATTGTTCGAAAACAGGAAGCTCCGCTGACGGACACTCCCGTTTCCTCTGAAGTCCTGAGATCTGAGCTGCCGTCTATAATTAGGCAACAACAACGACAGCAGCAGCGACAGCAACGACCACGCAGCAAACCGAAGTACTACTACCGCCCTTCTCCAAAGCTGAAGAATTCCTCCCTGGCGGACTGTACCGTTTCCTCCGGAGACCTGAGACTTGAACTGTGAGACAGCATTGACCACGCAGCAGGCCGCAGTACTACTATCGCCCATCTCCAAAGCCGAAGAACCCTCCATCCTCCGCTCACGCCTTCATCCACTCCTCAGTGTACGATCAGTACAAGGACTACCCGAAAGTGATCTAAATGTAGACGAAAGACATCAACAAAAATTATGACCAAAAATATGATAATGCTGATGAGGATGGTGAATGATTGGTTATCTCAAACTATAAAAAATTTATGAGTGTGGAAAAGTGTAGCGGAAATATCATTTATTTTTATTGTTATCCCTCCATTGATAAGCACTAGAGTTTAGAACTTTTGTAGTTATTGGTGTGCAGAGCCTAAACAGCTTCCCCAAAAACAAGCTGGATGTCAATGACTAACTGGATCATAAGTAAAATTCAATACCAAACTCACTAACAAACTGATTAAATAACTGAAAACGTGTTTGTTGCTGCGTTGATACCCTTACAGAAAGTGAGAGGAAATCACTGATTTCTGATGAACAACTAAACTACTTTTAGTTTCTGCTATGTCCTTAGTCACAACTGTACCCCCCCCCTTCCGACGAATTACTGCCCATTTTAGTAAACACGGGCTCAATTAACGAATTGTTGTAGAACTGCTGAATCAAATTATAACTATCTATCGTATCGTATTTCAAAGATGAAGGAAATCACAGATTGAATAAAATCTCTTCCGCTTCATCATACTCATCAATAATTTTCAAAATACAAGTTCCACTTCCTCCTATGTACTTTATATATGTACATAATAAATAAGCGTACTTTTTCTTCTATTCAACACAGTCAAGTCGTCACGAGCAGAAGAGGAACATTTTTTCAATGCCTCTTTATTTGGCACTATTTAATCTATGTTTGAAGTGAAAACGTCAATCATATCAGTGCAGGAAGCACGAGCTTTACTGACAAAGTGGCTCCTGTGTGAAGGTCATCGTCTCTGGGAGAAGGGGGTTCTTGCTCCAACTTGCTTGCAGAGTTTCTGCAAAGCTTTTGAGGCTTTGTCGTTTGTGAAGCATGTTGTTAGTCAGACGGATAGGTTAATGGACAGGTTCAGTTGCATAGTGTAGCATGGTTTTAGTTGGGAAGACTTCAGGTGGCTTATGATGATGAGAATCGAAAAGACACGGCAACTTGAAATGAAATCTGACGATGGTGAACTATTTTTATGTTCGGTACGCTTGACTTTTATTTATAGCGACTAATTTAGCGTCTCTTCCTAACTAAACCATCTACGGGTTTACTTAACCTAACTGACTTTCAATATTTCCTTAGAAATATTACGACACGGCTTAACGGCTATTTCTTACACGACAGATTATCAGCTTCATCTCTCTCCAGCAATAAACTAGATAGAGAAACTAACAAGACACGACCAGACCAATACCAAAGTGATAACAGGACAAGACCCATAATAACACTAAGAATCAGGATTCCTTCCTCGCGTCTCTTTACTCCCTTTTATAATCTCAACTCAATACCGCCGCACAACTTTGGTGCTGGTTGCTCCTATGTACTTTTAGGTACATAGACGACAGAAACGACATACACACAATCATCCTTCTCAACAATCATACAACACAAGACAATGATCCATTATTCCCTACTCTGCATAATATCGCACAAGTAGGCTAACCAAATCTACACTACAATACCCCTTCTTCCTATAGAGCGGCGCCCTCGACGCTATAAAATTAATTCTTACAATTACAAGAATTCAACAAACAATTAATTACATAACTAATAATCAAGCGTACATTTTTACAATTCATTACGTTCATGGCTTACACAATTTTTAGGAATGACTTGAACAAAAACAATGAGAACCACTTGGTTGACGACAGATACAACAAAAGAGAGATTTTACACCATGACGTGACTTAGCATCTAGTAATAATTTTGAGAATATTTTAACTGAAGGTTTCTCGGATAGTCCCATAGATCCACGACAAAACTTGGCGACATGTCCGACTTTATGACATTTGAAACACTGTGGTAGCGTCTTTCCATTGACAATGCGACGAAACATGTCAGTTGGTCTGCGTCTCTTCATTGGCGAGTTGGACACTTCCTCCTCGTTGCTAGAAAATACAGAAGCAGGAATGGCTTCATTGTTGCCTTCGACTATGACCTCCTTGGTGGTGTTCTCATCAGGAATGGTTGGAATTTCAGCTAGTGAAACTTCCATCTCCTTTGCCGTCTCGTCGTCAAAATTTACTTCTAAAATCAGCAAAAGTTATTACAAATATCCAACATGCATAATTGATAATGTGATTCATTTTTTGCTACGTTTCGACTTGACTGACGGCATTTTAAAATTCTCGTGAGTGTACTGAAGGCGATCGACTGGTCTCCTAATTCTACCTCTAGAGCTTACACTAACGTCTGAATCACTATTATCATTACTAACGACTAATTGAGATTTC
Source organism: Entomobrya muscorum (assembly GCA_034695405.1). Lineage (NCBI taxonomy): Eukaryota > Metazoa > Arthropoda > Collembola > Entomobryomorpha > Entomobryidae > Entomobrya > Entomobrya muscorum. Next base: position 7,670 of record JAQIWO010001332.1, on the reverse strand, counting down.
GCCCGTGAACTTTGAGCATTTCTACTACTGCTGCCTCTCGCTCTACTACTGTTACCCCTCGCGCTCCGACTAACTGAATCGACTGCTCGAGCAGATGTAGAAGGGATGCATTCATTCACAGTAGGAACGGTGGGCGACGCAAATACTGACGGCGAAATTAAAATTGGTATGTAGCTCGGTGTTCCACTAATTAAATTAGGAATTGGAACAGGTACAGGAGTCGTTACTACTGGTGGTGTGCGTCTCACCCCTAACTCCGGAGAGATTGTAAGGCGTCTATTCACTGGTAAACTTATATTACTACGGGGTGAATGAAACTCCTCCTCAGAAGAATCATTATCGGCATCTCTTATTTCGTCTTCACTCTCATGCTCGTCAGACTGTGACTCTACCTCAGAAACATTTAAAAGTTCAGATGTTAAACACGTAGTCATACCGTCCTCGACTCTTCTGCCGGCAAAAATAGTAAAGTCACTTAAACTACTAATATCCACTTCCTCGTCTGTAATTGGAAGTGAGCTAACAATGGTTGGAATTTCGTCCTGTGAGTATTCACACTCTTCATTCACTTCCATTTCCGACTGATATTCGTAATAATATGGCGTCATGTGTCTTACTGACACATTCTTAAGTACGGCTGTGGAATTTGGACGTAAGTCACGAACCAAATAATTTATAGGACCTGTTTGGGCGACAATTTCAAATGGACCTAACCACTTGATTAACCATTTAGCGACCAAACCTTTCTTTCTCGCAAAATTAGCCAGAAGAACCCTATCACCACTAGTATACTGCTTTGGTGGATGTTTGAGGTCAAATTGAATTTTACATTTTTCTTGATAAGCTAAAGTATTATTACGCGCATATTCTAAGGCTCTTAAATATAATTGAGCTGCATACTCAGGATCCTCTTGACTCATCATTTCACTGCTTGAAGGAATGCGATTATCGCACGGCAAGCAAGCTTCACGACCATGAACTAAATAATATGGACTATATTTTGTAATAGCATGAACTGCAGTATTGTACGCAAATACGGCTTTATGTACATACCTATCCCAATCTGTGTGTTTTGCGTTGACTTGTTTTGCTAACATATTTTTTAAAGTATCATTTTGTCTTTCACACAAACCATTTGTATTCGGCTTATATGGTGAAGTAAGCAATAACCTAATACCATATTTATTACAAAACTCACGAAATTCCTTACAATTAAAATGTGTACCTCTATCTGCTAGAATTTCTTTTGGAACACCATGTTTGTATATAATATTTTTCTCTAAAGCGGCTATTGCACTTGCGGCAGTACAGTCCTTTGTAGGAACTGCTTCCACAAAACGTGACAAGTGACAAACGGCTACGAAAATATATTTATTTCTATGCAAATGTGTCGTCTTGTGTTCACCTTGAAAATCGACTCCAATACGGAAAAATGGAGTGAGCGGCGGTGACACAGGCTGCAAAGGACCAGGAGTATTTGCATTTCGTCTTCGATAGAACTGACATTTCTGACAACCTTTTAAGTACCTACGTATATCTATATACATACCCTTCCAGAAGTACCTCGTTTTTATCGCATGATAAGTCTTAAATAAACCTAAGTGTTCCAAATTATTTATGTGTACTTCGTCCATGACGAGCTTGCGCATCCCCGGAGGAATAACAAGTAGCCACATTCGACTATTTTCGTCTTTACTGGCTTTGTACAGCAAACCGTCTATAATTGAATAATCCAATAACTTGTGATTTATGTATATTGAACCATCCTCACCATTTTCATTATTCTCTAATTCGTCGATTATGTTCCTTAGCCTCACGTCTCTACGCTGCATTGTTCTGACATTATCATCGTTAATAGTCAGTGAACAAATTCGTCTTATTTGCATAGAGAACAGATTTTCCTCCGACTCTGACTTTTCAGAATCTTGCGGCTTTCCAATAGGATGACGACTCAAGTAATCTGCATCATCGTGTTTTCGTCCACTGCGATGAACAATTTCAAAATTGTACGGCTGTAAACGCAGTGCCCATCGCGTCAGACGAGAATTTGGGTCTTTTAACTTCATGAGCCAACATAATGAATGATGATCACTTACGACTTTAAATTGACGACCATAAATGTGAGGACGAAAATGTTCAATAGCGGCAATAATAGCTAAACATTCCAACTCCGTTACTGTGTAATTCCTCTCGTGTTTATTTAATGAACGAGAATAATAACCTACTACTCTCTCTACACCATTCTGAATCTGACATAAAGTACTACCAAGTCCGTCTTTACATGCATCAGTATGTATCTCTGTTGGTGAGTCATCGTCCGGATAAGCAAGCACAGGAGCAGTACTTAACTTTTCTACTAGCGTCTCAAATGCACATTGGCACTCAGCAGTCCATGAAAATGAACTATCTTTCTTTGAAAGATTTGTAAGTGGACGAGCTATTTTAGAGAAATCTCTAATGAATCTGCGATAAAAAGAGCAGAATGCGACAAAAGATTTTACATCTTTTACTACTTTTGGTATCGGCAGCTCCCTTACATAACGACGAGCGTCTGATTTCACTGTTACTCCTTCGGCACTCACCTCATGACCGAGAAAGATAATATGATCTTCACCGAATGTACACTTCTTAGGTTTCAATTTTAAACCAGCACGTGACAATGCCATGAAAACTAGCTCTAAATGTTCCAAATGAGTTTCGAAATCTTTACTATGTACTACTAAATCATCCAGATACACTAGACATATTGTCCACTTGAGACGTCCTAACACTGTGTCGATTAAACGTTGAAAAGTAGCACCACTATTCGTCAATCCCATCGGCATAACATTCCATGAAAAGAGACCGTCTGGTGTAACAAAACTCGTCTTCTCTTTATCAGCTGGAGCGACTGGGATTTGGTGATATGCATTATCTAAATCCATACTTGAAAAATAATGAGAGCCACTTAACCTATCTAATACATCGTCTATGCGAGGTAATGGATAACTATCCTTACGTGATACTGAGTTGAGTTTCCTGTAGTCACAACAAAATCGCCATGAACCATCAGGTTTTGCCACGAGAACGACAGGTGATGACCATGGGGAATCAGATGGCTCAATCCATCCTCTCCTCAGCTTATCCTCCACCTGACGCTGAATTTCCTCTCTCTCTACCTTAGATACACGATATGCACGTTGTTTTATTGGAACAGCCTCACCCGTTTCAATGCGATGCTCCACCCAATTACAAAGACCTAAATCCTCCGAACTTGTAGTAAAAACATTATTATATTTTTCTATTAATGATTGCATTGCTTTGAGTCTCTCATCATCCCCTAATCTCTCGGCGAATTTTACCTCATTAAAAATAATATTTAATTTCTCAGCTGAAGTACTAGGTACTTCTTCGGCAATATTTAAATTACAGATGCTAGCGGCATTAGCTTCTACTTTCAGTTGGTCAAGATCACACACAATATCGCTATCATCATGTGATATACACTTTCCTAATAACGCATATTTAGGTAGCCTGATTGGACTTTTTGTAGCATTCAACACAAAAGTTTTACCGTGACCTCTTTTCAAAGTAACAATTGATTTCCCAACTGATACTCCTCGTGTCGACTCTATTTCTTTGTTTGGTTCAATGAGAATGTCACTGTCCCTTTTGAAACGACTAAAAACATTTACTTTTGTAAAACTCCTCGGCTGAAGGGTGACCGGCTGTAAGTTATACAAATTACCCAAAATAGCATTATGTTTTGCCGATTTGTAACTACTATTCATTGTATTGAGAACTGATTCTATTTCGTCAGCTCCAAAAGTAGCATCAGTACTACTGGTAGTACTACTAGTAGTTACTGCGGCTGTTATATTAGTATGCGTCTTTGGAGTCGGCTGAGAATAAAGTACACTATTTTGTGTTACAGTCACATGAGGAACTGAATTATTTAAATTGCGACCTATGGTTATTGACTTTTTACGACAATGAATGCTTACGTCGTGTGCATAACACCAATCAGACCCTAAGATGACCAACTGCGACAAATTATCGACCACATAAAATTTCCATAATATTATTGAATTGTTAACTGTGAAGAGCATTTCGACTTGCTCATTAGAATAATATTTCTCGGCTCCGATCGAAGTTTTAAGTTCAATGGGATGTGTACTGCTTATTCTATGAACAATGGATATATCACTGCGTATGCTCTCGAACAAATTTCTATTCACAGCAGAAACAGTAGCACCCGTATCAACGAGAGCTAAATATTCCTGACTGCCGAATGAAATGGATACTTCCATTTTTAACATTCGTCTTTTCTTCTTATATCGACATGCAAATCTCATATTGTTTGCGACTGTGTAAACTGTTTTCTCAGAACAATTTACGCTTCTTTCATCCTCCTTAATTCTATTATTTGACCTGAAGAGTTCAATTTCCTCACGACTTATCTCTATCGGCATTTCGACTGGCGGCGGATCGTCTGGAATGTGAACTACAACATCCCTATTAACTTTTGTTTGCGACGTACTATTTACATAATTATTATTTGAGAATGGGACATTACCTTCTACACTGTACATTACTTCTTGTGGACCGTGAACAATGAAACTACTACCATCATTCATACTATTTACATAAGTGAACGGAGAACTATCGACACCAGGCGAATAATACGCATCATTAGTAAAAGTACTAATATTATTACTACTGTATTTAGCGGCTTCGGCATACGACCTATACGGCATATAACTATTTACACTACTATTATAAAATATTAACGGCTGTGCAGGATATGTACAGCTCTGGGGCTCCTGCATCCCCAGGCTCCTCAGTTTTCCGGATGGTTAATATTAACGACGCCATTCGATTGTGGTTGAACTCGAGAGTTCTGAAATGAGGGCATTTGTGACTGTTGGTGCTGTACAGGATAACCAGGTCTAAATATTTGGGGAGGTGGCGGCAAGTTATTAATCAGTGGAAACTGACGAGCGACTGGCGGTTGAAATTGACGTGGAGTTTGCGACGGTCCTGTATTATGCACTGCAACATTTTGCGGCTGCCTAGTATTGGCATTGTACATTTGACCTGAATTTTGACTATGATTATTCGTCTGAGCAAGCTTTCTACAATATTTTTGAACATGACCAGCTATACCGCAATATCTGCAGATTGGACGACCCTGATCATCTCTATCATTGTATGCACCCCTGGGTTGACGACTGATTTGGTAATTCGGTCGTTGCTCATTTAAATTATTAACCTGATTCGACCCCGCACCCGTGAGAGTGTACACAGGATTATAAGCTGTAGATGAATTTACATCTGTTCGGCTAGAGGTTGAACTACTGCTCATCTTCTCTTGAAGAAAACACTCATTATTTCGTCGGAGCAATTTCAAGAAATCTTCTGGCGACTCGATATCCAAAACGGATAGCTTTTCTCTCAAGTCATAAGGTAAACCTTTGACCAACTGCTCGATTTTAACGTCTGTCCCCATTTCTGGGTCTATGAGCCGAAGTACAGCTAACTTTTTCGTCACGTACTCCTGCGGGTCAATACCTCTATAATATTTCGTCTGCTTATTTTTAACGCGGTGAGCAACCCTCTGACTTTTCTTATCGAAAAATCTTTTCATTTCGGCTACCATTTCATCCCATAGCATATCAACATACACCTTATCACCCCTATTAGCCTCAACCTGTTTCAGGTAATAGACCGACCTACTACTCCACCATGACTTGGCGTCACCGGTTAATAACCGATCCAAGTTATCCAATGCCCATTCATAGTCATATTTCAGGTAGCTTAAATCTTGCATTAGCCTACATAAATATTCGTCGACATCCGACTTCCCATCATACTTTCTGAGAATATTTATTGCCTCATGAAGAGGAACTCGACTTGACGCTGCCCCTAACAATCTAACTAAATCCCTAAAATCAAACCCATCATTATGAGCTTCTGCGGCTGCAGGTCTATTCTGCCTATTACCATCTCCTTCTATATCCGGCCCATTACCGTCTCCAACACCTTCAGCACCACCTTCACCGTCAACGCCTCTTATTCTACCGCCGTCATTCATCGTAGCTAATATGAATGATTTCCCTAGCCAAACAATTAAAAATTTAACTCACGAGATCCAGAAGTAATGTTCAGTGGAGGTGCTGTATCCATCGACGAGAGAATAGCGGAGATGATATCACACGACTGAAATTTAAATTAAACATTTAATAAGACTTTGTACTACTGAGCATCAGGATTACCACAAATCAACTAATATTCAATAACAATATTGTGGAAACTTTATGATTACGATCGGCTGATAATTAACGACTGTAACGGCTGCTTATTGACGACTGTAACGGCACGGTATAATTTTAATATCTCGTAGAGTAGGAAATTTAACGGCTGAGAGCGGCTTTCAAAATTGTAATCACAAACGTAATTATTTTATTATTTACGGCACTTGTATCAGATGAAAGAGACCACCCTCACTTGGTGTGAAAGAGTAGAAGAACGAGTGCAGCTACCACCATAACTATAAATGAATAACTGAATTTTACACTTCGATAATTATTTATTATTATTCGATTTACCGTTACCGAGAGTTTGCTCGCCATCTTGATTGTAGCGTGGTTTTAGTTGGGAAGACTTCAGGTGGCAAAGGAGGATGTGAATCGAAAACACAGCAACTTGAAATGAAATCTGACGATGGTGGACTATGTTTATATTCGGTGCGCTTGAGTTTTATTTAAAGCGACTAATATAGCGTCTCTTACTAACTAAACCTTCTACGGGTTATAATTAACCTAACTGACTATCAATATTTCCTTAGGAATATTACGACACGGCTTAACGGTTATTTCTTATACGACCGGTTTAGCAGCGGCTTCATCTCTTTCCAGCATAACACTAGACAGAGAAACTACAAGACACGATCAGACAAATACCAAAATGATACCAGGGCAAGACCCATGATAACACCAAGAATCAGGATTCCTTCTTAACGTTTTTACTCCCTTTTATAATCTCGACTCGATACCGCCCCATAACCTTTGTGCTGGTTGCTCCGATGTGCTTTTAGGTACATAGACGACAGAAACGACATACACACATTCATCCTTCTCAACAATCATACATCACAAGACAAAGATCAATTATTCCCTACTCTGCAAAATATCGCACAAGTAGGCTTACCAAATCTACATTACAGTATGGATGGTGAATGCTAAGATAAGTAGAAGACAGGGCAGGTCTTTTTTAATAAGGTTTTATCATAAATTGTATGCCATTTAGGATTCACATTACTAATTGTATTGTTAATAGATAACCTGAATTAGTATGACTAAACGTATACCTATAGATTCATATATTTTTCAGAACTACATAATATTTATTTAATTAGATATGTTGCTGCTGATTATGGAAATGGTGACAGGAAATGGAGATTCGAGAAATTTATAATATTATATTCAATATTACATTCAAAGTTAATTATTTTCAATAGTTAAAGTCCACGTATTGTTTCTCTTTGTTAAAGTGCACATAATTTGTAAATGCACATAATATGTAAACCCACTTCCGGCTGCAAATAGTTAATTGTTATTGTTCTAACTATTTGTTTAATATTATCATGGAAATATTGTAATTTTGTCATGTCGTTCAAATGTCGTTTGCCG
>JAQIWO010001331.1:0-10492 GCA_034695405.1 Entomobrya muscorum | reverse complement strand
AGTGTGAAAGAGAAAAATCAATTTTAATGTTTTTTCACTATTTTACCCCTAATTTACTTACAAAAAATTGAAAAGCCGCAAAACTCTATATATCGTGATAATATCATATAATGCACCAGTAAATGACATGGGGAAGTCATTTTCTTGACATGATGCAAAAAAGGTGCTACGAGTCAAAATAGTTACTCATTGCTAATACTATTATTTACCAATTATAAGGCGCACGGTTTAAAAAAATGCTGTATTTATCGAAAAATTTAACGATTTCTGAACCTTGGGGTCAGGCCCGGCCGCAACTCTTTGTTAACGCGTGTTCAATACGTATGGTAATCAAAAATAGTGTTTTCAAGTGCTAAAATTGGTAAAATCAGTTTTTAAATCAACCAAGTAGTTTGCGAGATATAAAAACACAGACGGACGGACAGACGGACTGAAAAAACATTCGCATAAAGTAGCTTTCTCGCTAATAAACAAATGATGAATAGTGCGAGTGATTGTGATACTTAAATTATTTAATCAATCGAAAATAAATAAGTTGATTAAAATATTTTAAAGAACATGATATAGTTGGTACATTTTTTATCATGTTTGGCATAAATCGTTACTTCTACCAACGGAATATTATTATGTGGTGAGACAAAAACATGGTGTTTCTGTGAGATGTGATGTGATGCATAATGTAAGGGAATTAACTATCAATGTTGGGTGAACTAAAACATGTTTATTTATTTCACGTGAATTCCACTCAAGCGTCAAGAAAACAATCGTAAAAAATGATCATTGAAAAATTGAGCACGTCGACACTCGACAGCCTTTGATGCAATTGAAAGTAGCAATTTCTTCTTCTATAATTCGCATTTGTTCTGCAATTACATTATGCATTATATATAATAAAGATTTCTATTTAATACACCATATAGAAAATCTAAAAAATGAGTAGTTAATCAAAGGCAAATCGATAACTCCGGCTATTCATCATGTTTCATTTTACGTGGAGTTTACATCTGCAAATATATGCATGCAGAATTGCAGAGTCTTACGTTACTATAAATAATATAGTTTTTCTGTTATACAAATTACAGGCACCTAGAATCTTCCAGGGATCCCGGAAACGTATCTTTGAAAACAAAATCTGGGCCTGAGAAGGGTGACCTAATTTTTTTAAATCCCAAAACGCGATGCACACGGTGAGTATAATCCCAGAATTTTAAAACCCACTATAAAAAATACGAAAAAAAGGATTACGAAGGTGGGCTAAAATCCCACAAAAATATTGAAAGATTTGCCCACCTGGCGGCGGGAAGAAATTAAGGACTTGTTCTTCGACAATCCCGGAAACGTCATTCTTACGTTGCGGAAGATTCTAGGTGCCAAACAACGTAGCTTATCAGAAAAGCATGAATAAAATTTTCCAATTAGCCAAATATTACCGAAAAAATTGAGTTTATAAAATTTATCATCTATGCTGATATTGTATAAAGGTTTTTTAAATTTTCTTATTCCTTTGCATGCCAGATTTGTTATTTAAATAGAATTCCACTAATTCTAAAATGCATCATAATGCATATATTCTGCTTGTTAATTAGATTAAAGTGTATAAACCATTTATCCGATATGCTTCTTTAGAAAAATGATTTTAATTCAACTGAAATTTTATATGATTTTATATTAAAGCATTGTATCTTTTTTGTATAATGTATTGTTACAAATTTATTAAATTTTTTTCTAACCTAGTATAGGAATCGACTTTGATTTGAATAGTAGTGATTGGTTCTTGTATTAATTTCAAGAGAGAGAACGCCAAGACCTTCAATAAGATTTAATCGTTCGTTAGAAGGGATTATGTATGAGTCAAACTCCAAATTTAGGAAGTCAAGTTTGGATGCGAGTAGGAAAGGTTGAATAATTTTTTCCTGCTGGCTGTCCTTGCTGTGTGTACCTATATTTTCTGGGTTTCTTTTATTATTTTGTATATGCTGCTTAACTCGCAGTGCAGTCATATAGTAATAAATACCTACATAGAGTTGGCTTCTGCCTTCTCATATACTACGCAACATGAAGGAAAAAACTGAATTATTCGGGGCTGTTTTCGACTGCCATAGTGACTTGAAAGTTGTTGACTACCTAATTGCACGCAGGCTTTCTTCAACTCCAACTCCAACAACTTTCTCCAGCTTTCTCCAAGTGACTATGAGAAAGTCTTGGAATGGGAAAAAATCTCAATCAACGAAATTGACATCAAAGTTGCTGCTTACAATCCTACAATCAAAACTGTCTTCATCAAAAGAATCCCACACGTAGCCAGTCTTGAATCACTAACCAAATATCTTTCCGAATTTGGAAAAAATCAAAGGTGAAGCCAAACGAATCTCAATTAGGGACATCCCTGAATGTCTACTGCATGTTGGCTGACTTACAGTTGTTGTCCGTATCGAGCCGTTCGGTGATACTCTCAAGTTACTTGACTATGCTAAAATTGATTTCGGTTGTGATATCATCAATGTCAAAATAAAACATGGTAAAAAATTACTACCACTGTAGTGAAAGGGGTCACGAGAAGAAAATATGCCAAAGAATCCCAAAATTTGCTCTCCCGTGGATGCCAAGGATAAACCTACACATCCGAACAAGCCGCAATTTTCTTTGGCTAGCATTGTAGCCAATACGACACCAAGTTCACCAACAAATGCACCCCCGAACCTGGAAACTAAGGAGCCTGACTGGAAAACGCAAGGGAGTAGATAGTTCAGAGGGGGTTCCGAATCAAGATAACCAAATACTAGTGACGAGAGTAATGAAACCCATCCCATGAATGAATCGAAAAAGATGCAACCGTGTATAAACCCCGTTATTCTTTGGAAATCCTATTATGAGCAATGGAAGTGGTCCCTTGGAGCCTGGGATGCTTATGGAATTTTTAGTGTAAGGATGCTTTTGCATTGTCAAAATCATCAGCGAGACTAAAAATTACGCAGAAACCCAGCGCTTCTACGTAAGCAGATCAATAACTTATCTGGAATAGTTACTGATGAAGACGTCGAACGCTACATCGATTACGTGTGCGTGGCGTTACCAATGGTCTCTCTTTCTACTCAGCCTCCCAACTAATGCATCTCTACAATTACTGGAATATCATTGGTCTTCGCATTCTCCGACGCAAACGTGGTAAGCGGGGAGGGAAACAACGAAAACAACAGCAGAATCCAACCTTAAATGGAAGCCAATTGGAAAGACAAGTAATTACAAATGCATACAATTTCCCAAAGATTTTATACACTAATGCTTGTTCATTAAGTAGTGATAAGTTATTGTTCTTGCAAGGTTTGAGTGTTGATACCGACATTATTGCAATATCTGAAACATGGGCTAAAGATAATAGAGACATAAGCTTACATAACTTCATTTTATTCCAAGAAAATAGAAAATTGAGAGAGGGTGGTGGTACAGCATTATACATCAAAGAAAACATTCAATGCACACGATTTAATAACTTCGTTTTTAGTAAGAACATGAATTTTGATATAGTATGGGCTATTATCCGTCCAAATTATTTACCAAGAAAAGTATCAGTAATTGCAGTTGCATGCGTTTATCTACCCCCAAATAGTGAGAAATTCATGCAATACAAATTATATGAAAGCCTAGTCAGTGCATACGAAAATATCTGTCGTAAATATGTAAGCCCTGGTTTTTTGATAACATGAGACTTTAACAGGTAGAAGTACTCATTCACCTTCTGCACAGCTACTACCCAAAAACAATTAGTTAGCTTTCCGACTTACTACTCAACATCACGAGGCCAAGTGGTTCTGTGCCCCAAAAGCAATTCCACCTGTAAAAATAACTGATTCATATCACGTTTGCTCAAGTATGCAGCCACAACAAAAAATCCCTGCTGGAAGAAATTAGTCCACGATAAAAAAAGTAACGCTGCTACACAAAATATTACCTGGCATCATTTGCCTTTCTGGTCGAAAACACGATTTGGTCACCCCTGTACGAATCACAGTCTGTTGATTTTATGTGTGAGTACATGAATTTTGTTCTCCGAAATGCGTATGAGGTAGCTCTTCCTGAGAAAACAAAAACGGTAACAACGAACAATCACCTGTGGTTTACACCTGAACTCTCTACCTTAAAGAGTAAATACAAAACATTGTACAAAAACAAGGCACTTAGCAAAGCTTATAAAATAAAACTTGACGGAGAAATCCAAACAGCAAAATAAGTATAGAATGACAAGCTGTAGCAAAGGATAGCAGCGGAACCTATATGCATTTACTATACTGTAAAAAATATATGTTCAAAAATATCAAAGCAGTCGTCTGTCGAACAAATAGCTCTTTCAGAGAATATAGATTTAGTTGAAACGTTAAATAGAATAAATCAACACTTTTCGGAAATAAAAGGTCGATATGAGTGACTTAATAATAATATTGTAAGTACGCAGTGTGATGATAACTTCTTATATGTAAATGAGTTAAGTCTTCTAAGTTGCTTTGCGAAACTAAGTCCAAACAAGTCAAATGTACCTGGTGCATTGCCATCCTGTTTTTTTAAGATTTGCTGCTATCCATATAGTGCCTATGTTTGCCCATATTATAAACTTTAGTTACAGATATATAAAAATCCCAAGTGAGTGGAAAAGGGGATACATAACACCAGTACCATAAGAAATAAATAATGTTAAAAAGACACATTGAGACCCATCACACAAACTAATATTTATGGAAAAATTATGGAAGAGTTTATGTACAAGCGTATCTACCAACAAGTTATAAGCAAACTAAATTTATCTCAGTACGGAGCAGTAAAAAAATCTTCCACTGCCCACTATCTAATTTCTATGTACGACTTTGTTCTCAAAGCCCTTGACTCTCCGAAAACATACGTAATAATAGTAGTAGTATCATAATTATACGGCTAATAAGGTTTTAGGTTTGACACACAATTTTTTGTTGTATTTTACTGCTCCAACGAATAATGCATGAAAAAATGCCAAATTCAACTTAAGACACAAAACAATATTCTTTCAGACACATGTTTCTGACACACACAGACACATTGCTTTGTTAATTAGGTTATTTCATAATATGTTGTTGGTTTAAACACCAAATTTTTGGTTTATCAGGACTAAACTATTTTGCAATAAAATTTCCTCAAGTTCTAAATTGAACAATACGTCCGGAGCTACTGAGGTGTCTGCTGGTAGAAAAATTACTGTATATGTTAGTTCTGGAGTGAATAAGCAGTTTAAACAAATTATGATATCATTATGATTTGTAAGTGTTAACAGTATATGGGCTCAGGTGCATACCTTGCCCTGTGTTTCACACATGAACAAAAAAATGCACAATGATTTGCTCTACTATGTACCATTGAATATATTTTAGATTTATTGGATTAAATTTAAATGTAGTGGTTTTAATTTAATAATAGGATTTTTTGCACTTTTCATTTTAAAAAGATGTTTCCGTGCTCATGAGAATGTCGTAGTATGAAGTGTATGCAATGCATCTATTTATAATAATGCATTTATCATGCATGATGCATCCGCTGCATGCCTAGTTACATTATCACGCAAGTGCTTTGTTCGAAAATGCTTTAAGAAAATAAAATAAAAATGTCACAAATAAATTATGCATTAATTGCATTATTAATGAAAATCTTGATATAATCCTATTTACAGATAGTAATGCTTACTCATAAAGATCGAAACATTCTTGCTCGTACTCCCTGTAACACATGAAGAAACTTATGGTTCCCACAGGCTTCCAACTTTCAACTTAAAATGTAATAATTTGATGAAGGTAAATGTATTATTTAGATGTGCAATATTACCAGTTCATAATATTATGGTAAGTAAGGTTGTATCGTGAAAGTATCAATTTAAGTGTATATACTGTCCAATAATGCAATAGTCAGTCACACATGATAGCTCAGAATATATGGCTTCACATCAGAATAATATGTAGACTAAAAAACCTATGATTATCAAAACACGTAGTGATTAAACTTAAATACATTTTCTTGTGTATATTTTTTTAATTGGATGAAACAAACAACACTTAAGATATTTTGGTTCATGCATGCGGTACCAGAGACGCTTCGGCTCATGCAAAGTAGAAAATTAAATTGCGCACATACGTGACTCATAAATAATTACTTCAACAATAGACGAGCACGCCAATATTATTGCAGTTTCTGTGGTTGATGGCGACGATACCAAAACTAGACTGGAGTAAATATCAATTTTAGAGCAGTGGAGAACTCTGTAAGTTTTTGTGATGCAAAATCAGTGCAAATGATTTCTCTTACCATGTGATTGATTAATACAAGTCTTGCTTGACTTGTTAAAGTTATATTTTATTTTATTGCATCATCTACCTACAACTAAAATGGAAACGGGAAATTAAAGAAGTTTTGTCTAGTATTTAAAGTTTGGATTACTATTACTAAATTACTATTGGATTACTATTAGATTACATTACTATTAAATTGTATTGTGTTATTTAGGATACCCCCAAGATGTCAGACTTTTCAACTCTTATTCGTAAACAAATTCCTTCTTTTGCTTAATGTCATAAAATGTTGAATGCCACATTTCTAACATTTTAATGTCTCATCTGCATATTTTTGTCTATTGATGTGGGCTAATGATCAACAAAATTAATGTGGTAATTTTAGTAATTCATTTTTGGCACTCCCATGATTATAGAAATTGAAGCAATAAAATCAAAACTGTCTATGATTTGCAGGTCACAGGTCTTGATCTGACGAAAGCCATGTTTGGCGTTTCCATTATCCAAGTCCCCTGTACGCAAACACATTACAGTGACTTATCATTCTCGTTAAATTTAAAAGTATTTTATATTTTTTGTTCATAGTTAATGATCATTCTTCAAATATTACAAAAAAATATTTCAGAATCGCTTCCGAGCGCTAGGTTTTTGCAAACTTTTGCTGATGCTTGAAACTTATATTTGTTTATATCAATGCAGGTAATAAAAAAATCATAAGAGAATATAATTACCTGGTTACCTATGTGTATGGATATTAAATTATGTCCATTTTTTCTATATGCATCTTTTTCCTAAATAAGTATTATTTTGTTAATGTATTTCTTTTAGATTCCATTGCCAACTTCATAGACGTACAATTGACATAACACTTCTTCAGGCAGCAATATGTACTCTGAAACCTTTGTTTCCGCCCTACTTTGAAAGTATCAAGTTAAATTAAAATTACATCTAAAAAATTACCATAAGATTTCTCAAGGTATGATTTTGAAATATAAAATATATGCTTGTACAAGTGTTTCCTGGAACATCTCCTACGACGTATGTTGTATGGCTTCATTCACAATTTATGTATGTATTTATGTATTTATTTATTTGGCAATTGACAATGCTGAAAAAAATGGAGCTTTTGAAATGCTTTTAATAAAGTAGCAAAGAAAAATTTGGAGGTAAGGGTGTCGAAAGAAGCCGTGGCAAACTATAAGGAAATCTAAATAATTTTAAGGATAGAAACAGTTTATTTAAATTCAAGGTAAGAGTTCTTAATAGCAGCCATTTGGAATACTTTTTTATTTTGATGACATGAATGATGATAATTTCATATAAATGGTTAAAACATATTGCTTTCAAATATTGTCATAGGTGCAATATATATTCACTTGAAACTCAAAAGCTTTTAACTGAAGCCTCAAATATGTCAGTCCTAGTAAAAATATTCTTGTTTTAATTTTTTAAATAGTTTAAAAACAACCACACAAAATTGTTTACTAATTTCAACAGTTTAAGCTTCTAAACAAGAGTATGGTATCACGGCAGGCTTCCACTCTGTCGGTTTTTGTAAATTATATATGATCCCAGATTTCATTGTGAGAAATGCATTATTGAATTATTGAAAGAGACGGAAATATTCTTAGTTTCCGAGACTTTAGTTAAGAAAACAGATTGCACGTAGTGTGTGATTGTTACAAGCTGTGTTGCGGGCGCTAAGGCGATTTTTCGTTTCTCTGATTATGAACAAAGATGTAAAACAAATGGAAACTTCATGGGTACTTTGCAGTACACAAGCGTTGATAGAAAGGTTTCCATTTGATGAAATATTGCAGGATATAATTGACTATAAGTATTTGGTCTTTTATTCCGGTAAGATTTACAAAGTGTTTTCTTCGAGCCGTAGTAATACTGCACTCGTTTAGTTGGCAAAGTTGAGGAATTTTCTAGATCGTAATGAGATTCTATAGGAATGTCGATTGTGGAATTTAACGTGGCATTGACTGCCTTGGCTAGTTCACAAGAGAAGAAAATTGTTAGGTCTAGTTGACTGAGTGAGTTGAGTATGGAAATCTCTGTAGCTATAAAATAATTTTTCGGAATGATCAACTGCGGTTTGGCTTGCTTCATTGACGTCGAAAATTAAGTAAAGTAACATGCATCTCTTAATTTCATGAATATGCGTTTTTTAACTCGCAGTTAGCTATTATGCCACTGCCACATTATTTCAGATAATAAATAGAAAACTTGTTGTTATTGTTTCTATGCAATTAAATTATAAATATATTTCAAGTACTACTTGAAAATTACAATTTATCAATTAGTATATTAAGATGAAATGCAAACTTAATTTATTAGATTAAACCCTTGAAATAAATAAAGCAATGTATAAAGTATGTACGGAATACAAAAGGTACATATCACAAGCTTACAAACAACCCCTCATGACATGTCGCTTGTAGCTAAATAATTGTAGGTATATAATTCATTATTGAATTTATTCTTGAAGTAAATGTAACCATCCACTTGCAAAACTTGCATATTATAATAAGTGTTTATTTTATTTATCTACTTCTGACTTGTTAAAAAATTGTTTTTATAAAAATATAATATGAGTTTAAAATTTTAGTTTTGGATTCATATAATAGATTCTATTATATAAGTTGGATATACATGACCCTTAGTATACCACAATGAGATAATAGCTACGCGCTACCTCCTCGTTTCTGTAGTAACCAAGAAAATGGAAGTTAAATAATAAATAATAACTGTTTATTGTCCACTTATCACCAAGGGATAACTATCTACGGCAACTAAGTTAAGATTACTCCTTTCAAAAGTACCGTTGGT
Organism: Entomobrya muscorum; assembly: GCA_034695405.1. Classification (NCBI taxonomy): domain Eukaryota; kingdom Metazoa; phylum Arthropoda; class Collembola; order Entomobryomorpha; family Entomobryidae; genus Entomobrya; species Entomobrya muscorum. The sequence continues at coordinate 1,355 of JAQIWO010001331.1, read as the reverse complement.
ATAAAAACTTATCAATATTTATTACTTATATTACATAACTTAGCCTCAAACTTACGTCAATTGATACCAAATGTGTGATGTCAAAAGTAAAAAGTTGTTTATTTTTCAAGTCTGAGATAGTTGATGCGCATTAAATTTTTAACCGCTGCGGCAGTTTTAAACCTTGTCGTGTATTTAAATCCAAAGTATTTAAATTTCTCAATGTATCCAGATATCTATAAAGCCTAAAGCAAAAGCCCACTGCTCATTTTATAAACGTTTTGGGATGCAGTGAGATTAATATATATTGGCATTGTGTGCATTTATTAAATAAATATTAAAGGTATTGAATTTCTGAAGTAAATTAAAAGTAGGAAATCTTATATCCTGACGTCGACGACATCCAAATTTTTTTTCAGAATCAAGGTTTATTTCCTGATCAGATTTGGTTCATCATAGTCCATATCCATAAATTGAATTAGAGAACGAGTGGCCCGGTGAATATTTTTGAATGGCTGGACGATGGTGTGTTGTCGTTGTCGTCTCTCATTTGGCTTATGTTAGGATTAATGCGAAGTAATTTCTGATTTGTAAGAATTGTCATTTAAATGTCGTAATCGTAGGTAGTGAGGGAATCTGAATAGGCAATTAATAGTATTTTAGCTGTTGGCAACGAAATATGAACGGCAAAATAAACAGGAATCCATTCGTGAGTTTTTATACACAACAACAATTACTTGACCGATGTTTTAGGAAATTACATTTTTGTCATTATACAGTATTGATCATTCGGGTTATGGCCAGTGGGCAAAGACGTCCGACAACTTTACATGAGGAAATAATGAAGACGACTGCCCGTGAAAAGGTTTGTAAACGGACCAAGAAGCGGTTATCTGGCTACCAGTTTTTCTTGCGAGAGGTTCTTAGTGAATTAAAGGCTCAAAACCCGGATTCTAGTATTGTGCTCTCAGAAGTGAGCAAACTGTGTGCGGAGAAGTGGCATGTAAATTTCTATGGTTATCCTTATATAATAATAAACGTAATGGTCTTTTATATGCGTTCATCATCATCTCAGAATGTTTTATTTTTAACTTATTTTCTGACTTCTTTTGTAGAACTTACACGACATAGTTAAGAACCGTTTTCAGGACCAAGCTGAAGCCATCAATCATACAACCTACCTGTTGACTGGGGAAAAAAACGGACGCTATGACAGGAGGCGTAGTAACGGATCATTAAGGCCCAAGCGCCCTCCCTCCGCGCTCATGTTGTTTTGCAAGGAATATCGCAAGAATGTCAAGCATGAATATCCGAGTTTGTCCATGGATCAGGTTTCTACAGTTTTGTCCTTAATGTGGGCTAAAACTGAGAAGGAT
>JAQIWO010001330.1:0-10498 GCA_034695405.1 Entomobrya muscorum | reverse complement strand
GTTCAAATTAAACCAATATCAGATCATTCCTCCAAATGCCCTTTTGACATCCGGAACGCAAACAAGGTCGATAAAGTATAGTTCTGGCGTTGTATTAAACCTGCTTTTGAATCTCATAATTGTTTTCATTCAACTTGTCGTCATATAATCATATTCTATCGTTGGTCATACGCCCACGATAGAGTAAGCTTCTTATACGAAATCAATACAGCACGCAATAATTCGTACATACAAATCTTAGAAACACTTCAGAGAGAATGCTAATTACAAAATACTACTAAAAATTTCTATTTTAAGCCCGATATTTAAATGTGACAAAGAGCTATTTTCTAATATCATTTTAAATCCAACTAATGATACGAAAGAGTAAGACTCTCTATCGAATATATTTTATTATGTTATTGCAGGGGTATAATAAAGCTAACCGCCCACAATAATGTACGTAATATAAAAATGATTTTCAAACGCTATTTAATATGTATGCTTAAGTTTTTAGTCAGGGGGTACTTCCACGGGATTTTTTTTAGAAAGGTCAAAATAACCTCGAGATGCACTTGTTGCCAGCTAGTCTAGAGGCAGCCCGTGGGTTGTGCTCTAAACATGTCGGCTAAAAGTGCAACTGGAATTGTTGTGAAGATTTTGTGATTTTCCCGGGGCCATCCCACAATATTAAAACTAAAACATGCTTATTATTAGTTTTCGGCGACCATTTGGATAACAAGCGCATTCATTGTGGGAGGTGATTAGTAAAATAAATTATACACGACTATCAAATGCAATTGTGCTTTTAGTTTTGCGAGGTGATGATATATATTTATGATGCTCAGCAGGTCCTGTTATATTCCAGTCGATTAATTGTTTCGACTATGTTAAAGAAAATGGGCGCTTTAGAATCATTTGATTTCCTGCTCAATGTTCTCTTGTTTTAACATGATTCTCTCAAGTACTTCTCATTTACTAATTCCTGGCTACATTTTAAATGTCTATGACTACATCCTGCGAAGAGGGCCGGTTACCTAAATCCATGTACCGTTTTCTAATTTACTAAACCATTCATACGACGTGGGAGTAAAAAAAAAGAGAAGTTTTTTGGGGACAATACCGCAGATGCACGCAAAAACGAATCTACTACAAGCATCAAGCTTATCTGAATTGTCCGTTCCAAAATAACACTGCAATTTCTCCAATTTGGTCTCCCAGAATCAAGAGATTTTAACTACACATTATATCAAAGTGGTTTCTAAAACGTATACGTTCACATATTTGTGGTTTCAACTTTAATTTAACAGGAAAGGAATCAAAAAACAGGATGCAGAGCTAAAAACTTAAGTTACTGTCTCATCTTCTTGAATAATCGAGCATTAGCTTGGGAGCAATTTGAAACGAAATGAGTTTATTCCAGTTCCATTAAGAAAAAATCGGAAGCATAGCTAAATGAAATTACTAGGTCCTCTTCTCCAATAATCGATTTTTCTTTGAATCAATAATGAAACGTATCAATTTATCTGGGTCCTCATTAATGAATTTTCATTGTAATTTAAGCTGCTTCATACTCCATGATTAAGTTTATGTGACGGTTATTATCGGAGAAAAAATCTATTACTACTTATGTCACTAGTAAAATCTATGTGTCAATCCAAGTGAAGTGTATTAGTACGTAACAGAGTACGACGTGGCGCAAATCTGCTCTGCTGTGAAATTCAATCTCGTTAAACCATTCAAATTTTTCGGCAAAGCAGTACACAATATAAATTATGAATCATACCTGAGACAACCACCACCTAAATACATTTAAGTACTTATCTTGTCGGTACGAAAACCTACAGAAGTTTGAGCTAACCATGCATTACTTTATTTTTGTATTTGACATGCACATTCGCACCAGCCAAATGTAGTTTACGCTTTATCAAAAGTTGGTTTGCTGTCGTTCTGTTCTTTCAAACCGACAGTGACCCAAATCTGTTGAAATTTCTTCCCCTGCTCCCATTCTACTACTACCAATAATTTGCGGAGCCATAAGTGTACCGGCATCTTGATCACTTGTGGTGATTAATCGGAGACATGGATGATCATTCAAAAATGTTGACATGCGACATTTTGCAGCGTCTTAGGTTAGAAGCGAGAAAAGGTAACTAAAATAATATTGATGTATGTAAGGTGTAATTGTCTCTTTGCCAACATCATTTGTTATGATGATAATTATTTCTTGATTAGGCTACCTTCAAATCACCTAAAATAACCACTAAGTGGGCCACACCAGACCCTTTATTTTTTATGAATGTATTGTTTATACATTTTTGTTTGTCTTAAAAAACCAAAAGCTAAACATTTTTCTAATTCTCCAATTTTGAAAACTTTAAATGCGATTTAACATGGATAATTGAAGGAGGGCTACCAAGAATTCTTTAGAACTCGAGCTCAGCCTCCTAAAGCTTGTAAAATTGGCCGATCCCTCCAGCAGTTCTCTTGCTCATGACCACCAGCACCTTTACAAGCTGTGTTTGCTCCTATTCCACGACCACTACCTCCAGTTCCACATGAGAGTAGCCCTTTTTCGTATATAGGTGTGATGTCAGGCTGGAACACCGTTGGCTTTCTATGTTCCTTGTCTTGTCCGAAGATATCCCTCTATCATTCCCTCCACAACTGCTCCTCATCGTACTCCATCAACCTAGTTGACTACTTTCGTGACTGACTCTAACTCCCAAAATAATTATTACTACTGGGAGGAGCATGCACTGTCCACCTCCCGTTTCTCTCCTGCAACTGAGGTACTTTTTCCTCGTCGTCCTCCATACTCACATTTTTAAGCGTGTGCGGTGACGTAATCACCTTTCTCCTCCACCTACATTTCAAGTTATTCTAAATCGGATTTGATGTGGATATCAATACTAGCTACTAATTAACTCAATATAGTATAACCGTTCAAAAGTGTCGCCAAAACTGTACACAATTAGAATTATGATTCGCACCTGAAACAACCGACAACTCCATTCAAGAAATAATTTTGGGTACGAAAAAGTGCAAGTGGGCAAGCGCCCCAAGCCTGCCAGCTTGTTGAAGTTCTTGAAATTTCAAGATTGATTGACTGACTGATTGAAATAAATGAAAATTAAGAGGTAAAAGATTTGGAGGTGAAGGTTTATCATCATCATCATGACTCATCATGAATTAATCAATTTTACAAGTCGGTATATAGGTTTTGGTAATTTAAAAAATAATATGTTCAAATTAAGAATAAGCAGAAGTTGAGGGTGATAACTTGCCTATTGTGCGTAGTCAGACACCGAGCAAATTAATGTATGTACTTAACCTTACGCCTTCATGAATTTAGATCTCCAACACCATTCAAAAACGTCGCCAAAACCATACATAATTATTTATATTGTTTGGCTTAGGCTTATAAACAAGTGGGTTGTAGTTTGGAAAGACGGGCTTACTAACATGGACCAGGACTTCAAAGCATTTCACAACATAAAATAGCTGACGATTAAGTTTAAATAATGCTCCAGAGAAAACTGGGAGTAGAGCTAGAAAACTAAAAGTTTATCAATAAAAACTGTTAACCTTCTCGAACACCCTTTTATTTTTTAATTTCATACAACTTATCATAACATTCACAACTTATCTGTCCTAAAATCAAAATTTATAGTAATTTCAGATACTTAGCATTCGAAGTCTATAAATAGCTCATGCTTGTAATTTTACTTCAAAAACTTTTTATTACTTCTGTGGATTCCCAAAAATTCGATTTAACATGGCCAGACAATATCGTAGAAAACATTGGAAGTAAGGTTTCCTCGATATTTTCTTTCAACATTATAGATTATTTCTAGAAAATTTTTTGTGAAGGCGTCATCTGTAAAATGCTACTGATAAATTGTCATGGACATATTCAACAGTGGTATTTAAATGCTGCGTTTACTTTTATTTATTTACTTATTACGTAGTTCAGCGAGGCACTCATTCAATAATAATAAATTAAACCTTAAAACCCAATTCAGAGAGCATACAAGTTACATGATGCAACCACATTTTCTATTTAAAACGATATTTTAAAATACTGCAAGTCTACCCTAAAACAATTTGGGGATCGAGACGACGGTTCGTAACATCCATTAAATGTTATTTGATTATAAAATAATTTTTAATAAATGTAATCACAGAGCAACACACATGATTTGGGATGAAGGGAAGAGGCGAATTGCAGCAGAATTATGAAGAATTTTTGGAATTACATGATTTTCATATTCTTTAATCGTAACGATGCAGCAAGAACATTTTTCAGGGAGCTCCATTGGAAGTGGGACTAAGGACCGTGGCAGAAATACAAATTTTCAAAGTTGTAACAGTATTTGTGTTTCCCAAAAGATATTTATTTTCAAGTTTAATTGAATCTTTATTTCGTTTTCTGGCCCTAAGTTTGAACGTGAGCTTTTAAACTAGTTTTATGCGTGGCTGCAGAGGCGACTGCGCAATGCTGTCGTTCATAGTGGACAGCTCTGCACAACGCAGAATGGAATAAGAAGATGGTAGTCTTATGATTAATTGCTTTGTACGCTCTGCTTGCTGTTTGACAGATATTTAAAAAGTATTATGTAAATAAATTAAGAACACAGTTTTATCCCCAGAAGTTTGTACCAAGCATCCAATTTAACTTCATCACCAAGAAAGCAGGAGAGAATATAATATAGTTATGTACCTGTCATGCAGGATACGATATGATGCTAGTAATGACTATGCGAGCGGACACGTCAATCTGAGAGAAAGGCTAATCAATGAGTGACGAGTTTCTTGGTAAACGAGACAGACGAGCGATGATCTGTCATCAGATCATCACCCCTATGTACATACATAATGATGACTATATCTATAACTGATGTCATGCATACATGTACATCACTACTCCCCACCGAAAGCAAAACAAAGCACACTGAATAATCGAATGACAATGAGTAATATCTACAGCATAAACCCCCCGACTAAAAAAATTTTAAACACTAAAATTTTATCTAACATGAACAAGAATGTTACAAAATTTAAGTAAAATGGAGAAAGAAAAATACTAACAATGATTGTCGGATTAATGGAGTCATGCTGAGAAATAATAATTAAAGAGAAGACAAAATAAATGTTTACACTCTCAGGAAATATGAAAATCTACAGACAAAGCAAATCTCAAATGGAGCCAAATATTGAATGAAATGGTGAATTCAATTAGAGTAAGCCAGATCACGAATACGCATTGTGTTCAGCTGGGATTTTATTTCTCGTTCATTCATATTCCTCGAATATTCCATTCGCATCCAACCATCTTAAATAAAAGTGGAGCATTAATTGAGCTTTTATTATTCATTCTGGGATCTAAACTATGCACACTTGTAGATGTCCATTTCTCCTCCCATTTTGTCCGACTCCATTGCTCAAAATCTTCCGATGTTTATCAACGCAACGTATAAAGAATTCCGTGTTGAGAACCTGTAAATTTATCAGTTGAATATAAAAGTGAGTTTGTATGAAAAACATTTAATGTTCCAATAAGTTTTCCCATTTGTTTTCAGTATATTCAGAAAACGACATTGCACTCTACAAATTGTTATTATTATTTTTTGTATTTATTAAATAAAATTAGAATTATTATAATGCATAGCACACAGGCATAGACTTCTGGAATTGGATGTTTCTAAATATGAATGAATACACGTTTTTTTCATTCGGTTTAAATAGTCAAAGTTTTTTTGGAAATTTTGGTCATATAATCATATTCTATTTTCTATTGCAGCTCATACGCACAACGAAAGAAGAAGCATCTTGAACCTCGCAAGCATTATTGGACATCAAGCTGAATCAAGAGAGAGAGAGACGAGTGTACTTCTTGTTTTGAGCTCCCAGTTTTATTTAATTCTAAATGGTTTATATACTGTATAAAAATTTATATTCTTGTAAATAGTGACACCAACAGTCTCATGAACTGGAGGATTTTTGTATTTTTGTATTTTATTTCGAATTTTGCAGTTATAAGCAAAGTTTTCAGTGACTTTATCAGCCAGCTCTACTCTCAGATAATTTGTTTTTGTTTTGGACGGAATGTACAGCAGGGCATGATGGGAGACGGAGACGAAGCTCCACCCCCTGTAGTGGTGGCTTGGGATTTACTTGCTTGTGCAACTCATGCCCATATTACTGGCAGGACAGCTGACGGTATCTCTCTGTGCTTCTCCAAGTTTTATAATGATCAAGAAGTCAACACGGCTAGAGACAAATTGAATTTGGTTGGATGCAATATCGGTAAACGGTCAACACGTAAGGACACAGAAGCCAAGCAGAAGCACATTCTTGAAATCGTGAAGGCATTAATATTGCTCGATTGGAGAAGCAAAAATATTACATTTGTAGCCTCTGATATAACAAGAATATGCAATGTACCAACAAATATCGACGATAAAGTGCAGTTGAGAACTGAAGTTGAATGTCTCCGACGGAAGTATGACGACCTTGAACAAATGTACAAGGAGGTAGTTGGACTCATAAGATCGCTGTCAGAAAATGTTGAAACCTCAAGTACTATTTTACGTTCTTCCATACAATCTGTGCAACCAGTTGTAAAGTGCAATGAGCCCAGTCGAGTCCATGAAGCACAGGTCACACATAACAAGCAGCGTCAAAACAAGCAAGCTGAAAATCGGTTTGATGTTCCTTTGAGCCCGTCAGATCCTAGAAGCAGACCGAGTTACAAATCTGTTGTTGCTGCCTGTTCTGCAAATATTCCAGCTCCACCGACTGAGAAATGGGAGACCGTACGAGGAAGGAAAGCAAGAAAACCGCTTGTAGTGGGCACTGGTCAATCCACCTTTATTAAAGACATCAAGCCAATCAAAATAACGTCAGCTTTTCTAACACGCTGCGATCCTGAAACGACTGAAGATGATGTCAAAAAATATTTGATTGATGAAAATTCATGGAATATTCTTGATGTGGTTAAGTTGAATACAAAAAACATTGCATATGCATCATTTCGGATTGATGTTATACATGACAGCGCGTTAGACAGTGCCATTTTTTTAGAACCTGCAAAATGGCCGCCGGGGACATATGTCAGGCAGTTTCATCGGGAGAGAAAATTCGGGTCATTCACAGGACCTAGAGCTACCCCAACCTCTAATGACTAGCTTTCTAACATGGAACTGCCAGGGCATTAAAAACAATGCTGCCATGCTCAGTGATAACCTATCAAAATATGACATTGTTGCTCTTCAAGAGACTTGGCTTTTTGACTTCGAATCAAACTATTTAACTAATGACAATTTTCATGTTTTTCATTCTAGCGCAATGCCAAATGATATGAAACTATTGGGTCGTCCATATGGTGGTCTTGCGTTTTTGGTGAAGTGTGAAATTGTTGACAACGTGAAGATTATAGAACTACGGGATACTCGTCTCCATGCAGCTGCAATTCAAATTGACAACCTGTCTCTTTTAGTGATCAACGTTTACTTTCCTGTCAACAATAAGCAGAATGCACAACTCATGTCAGAGTATATAGGTAAACTTTACAGCATGATACTAAAACACGACGGTCCGTATTTAATCCTTGGAGATTTCAATATTTCTCCAAAACATGATAACTTTCAAGAATTATTACAGTTTTGTAGTGACAATCAATGCTCTATGGCTGACTTCCGATTGTTGCCCTCCGATACAGTTACATTTATCAGCAAAGGGTGCTTCGCCACTAGCTGGTTGGATCATATAATAGTCTCTGAGAGTCTAGAAAAATATGTGACAAACATTGCCCAACCGTATCCAATCACTCCAAGCGATCATCTGCCGTTGTGTATTACTTTTGATTTTGTTTTATTTCAGACTGTAAAACGTGAAGGTGCTAAAGTGAAATCTTTCAACTTGAAAAAAGCAACTGAACAAAATAAGCTGGATTTTTTTTCTAATACTTTCACTTTTCTCGACCGACTCGAGAAATGGCAGCTATGTACTGAAAAAAACTGCACCAACACTGACCACAGACAATCAGTCTCTGATGTTTGTTACATCCTTGTGGCGTGCCTTCAATCTTGCGAAAACCAATTACAAGGCAGAATTAAGAAGCGCACCAATAATCTTCACATTCCGGGCTGGAACAGTGACGTCAAAACGTACTATGAGGAATACCGTACAAGCTATCTAATGTACAAAATTTCTGGAGCACAGTACTTCACCCTATACAATGACATGGTCAGAAAAAGAAAAATGTTTAAAGCTGCGCTTTCAAAGGTTCGTCGCAGAAAATCGCAAATCTTCAACGATGAGTTGGCAACGGCATACGAAGGCAAAAACTTTTATAAATTCTGAAGTAAAGTTAAAACAGCAAACAAGCAATGTGAAACAACTTCCAAGACTGTCGGGGGCAAAAGTAGTGATACTGATATTTGTAGTATGTGGGCTGACCATTACAAGCTGACTTTCCACTCTGATTTACCAAACCGCGCGCACACTTGTAGTCATTGTGATGATAGTGGAGTTTTTGGCGTAAATGGTGATAAAGTTGAGAAGTGCATTAAAAAACTAAAGAACGGCAAGGCAGCAGGAGTTGACAGGCTCACAGCCGAGTCAATTAAATATGCACACCCGCTGGTGAATAAAGTAATTGCAGATTTGTTCAATGCATGTATCGCGCATTCGTTTATCCCCGACATTATTATGCGTGTTGTGCTGGTTCCCATTTTATAGAAAAAAAATAGTCTTGATGCTAGTGTTGTGAAAAATTATCGCCCAATCGCTCTTGCTACAGTGTTCTCAAAAGTGTTTGAGACGCTGATTTGTGGCAAGTATGAACAAAATCTCGTGACCCAACCTGGGCAGTTTGGCTACAAAAAAGGCGTAGGAACTGAAACAGCCATCTTTACTCTTCGTCAACTTGCTCACCACTACTTGAGACGAAATACTCCCGTATACTTATGCTACCTTGATGCCACTGCAGCTTTTGATAATGTTTCACACATAATGCTGTTGGATAAGCTTTGTCGACGCGGTGTAGGAAGTGAAACAATTAAGTTCTTGCAGTACTGGTTTAATTTCCAATTGTTTGTATGTCGGTGGAACGACAATGTTTCGGAAGCATTTCCAGTTCGAAAGGGCGTCCGGCAAGGTGGACAGAATTCTAGTCAATATTTCTCTGTCTTCATGGATGATCATGATGTTGACCTTCAGAACAGAAAAATTGGATGCCATGCAGGTCCTGTGATCTGCAATTACTTGGCATATGCTGATGACGTAATATTAATGACAACATCCATCTTTGCGCTTAGGAAACTGATATCAATCTGTGAGGATTATGGAAACTCTCACTCCATTACATTTAATCCAACCAAATCATTTCCTCAAAGTTTCATCCCAAGGGTAATGTGCGACGATGAAAAGCCGGTTGTCACTATGTGTGGATCTGTGGTACAATGGTCAGACTGTGTGAAGTATCTTGGTTATGAAATTAGTTGCTGGAAAAGGGACTCATCGGAACTTGTGAGGAGGAAGAGAGAGCTGTACATGCAGGCTAATCTGGTCTCCTCCCGATTCAAAACTTGTAGTGCTGAAGTTAAAAAATACATTTTCAGTACGTTTCTTAGCAATATTTACTGCGGCACTCTATGGGTGCCACTATGCAAAAATGATCTTCAAGCTGTTAAGGTCGCTTAAACCGATGCGTTCAGAATTTTCTTTGGCTACTCCAGACGGTCAAGTGCCTCTGAAATGTTTGCGACGAATGGGATAATTGACTTTAACGCCGTGCGAAGGCGATCAGCATACTCTTTCGCTACAAGACTCTCGTCCTCTGAAAACCCAATTCTGAAAAATATTTATAACTCTAGAATATTTCTTAATTCGTCTCTCTATCATGTATGGCGCTCATTACTTTTATGCAGTGAAAGTGAAGAAAATTCTTATCAATTGTATGATATTTTAAATAATACATAATTTTTTTGCATTTTTTAATGGTATATGTATTATGGCAGCTACTGGATTATTTTGGTGCTATTGAAGGGCAGGAGGTACCTGCTGTCCTGAAAAAGTCTATACGAAAGGTGTAAAAGCCTTAATTGCAAATGCATGTCGGTAGGTGATGGGACCTCAGCACCTTTCTCGTCCCTGTAGCGTCTCTGTAATCTGGGAATACATTACATTCATTACCTGCACTTGTAACTATTGCAATTTTTTACCACGAACTTGACATGCCATACCTTAAACTATCTTATTTCTATTTATCAGATTTTATGATGTAATATTTGACTTCTGACTATGTACATTTCATGCTAATTTGTAATTTATCTTAACTCTCTCAAGTATGGATTTGTCGTATGACTGATCTGCAATAAAGAAATAATAATAAACCCCGCAAGCAAGCATGTAAATAAGTAGCGAAAGTATAAAGGTTAACTCATGAAAACGTTAAACAGTCAACGTTTGAGGTGCTCCCTTGGCCCACGGAAGCAGCATAGACACATAGTTG
>JAQIWO010001329.1:0-10501 GCA_034695405.1 Entomobrya muscorum | reverse complement strand
TATTTAATATTTTTGTAGCAAAATAATTTCCTTTTCGTTGTGCTTGGATCAACATTATGACTATGAGCAACAATCAAAAACTACATCCTTTACATCCCTTCCTCATTGCAAGAACAGAAATCATTAAGAGAGCTGCCCAAGTGACTGACTTTTATTATTGTTAATAATACAATGTTTTAATTCAGTGTATCGTATTACTGCACACATGTGTAACCTGATGAGAGTGTACAATGTTAAAAATTCATCCGCACACAATAATTTTTTTCTGCAGCCACAACAAATGTTAATTTTTCGAAAGAAAAATAGCACGATATACTGTGTAAGGTACGTCGTTCTTACAAGACCATAACACCAGAGACCATATAGGTTTTTTATCGATACAGCGAACGCAATAAGTTACACTGTTATCTCAACGTGTATAGTGCGTACACTCTTCCTCTCAATCTGACATCAATTCACTCTCAAACAACACAAAAAAATAAGGATGTGCACTTGTACTTATCATGATAATGTGTGCATAATGATAATATTACTTGTATATCTGCATCCATCCGCGCTAAAAGTGCATAACCTCACGGTATGCAACAAGAATATCAAAAGATTGATGTCTATCTCTCTTTACACCTCTTTAGCTCAAGTAGTGATTCATTGAACTTGTGTTTACTATCCGCCACACCACCTCAGCAAGCTCGTTTCGAGCCCTATTTGTTTCAATTTATAACAATAATATTAATGCTTGCCTTTTTTACACGCACTATAGTCACCCTTTTATGCATAAAACCACGACAAAGTCAGGAGTTCACGTCCATAAAGTGCAGTGCCTTCTAACAAGAACCTACTCAATAATAATGCCTAGTGTGAAAAAATATTACCTGTGCTCGTAAAGAAGTAGAAGAAGTATGTTCTATAATAATTTATAGATATGAAGAAAAAAATGTAGGCTACAAAGTTTTTTCTTTCTTTTAAGATAAAGTTATAAATCCCAACTTCCATTCCACACACTGTGTAGTCCATTTGCGAAATATTAATGTTGACAGTTACATACGTAGAGAAATGTGAATTACGTACTTTATATTGAATCTTCACATCATTTTTTTCAATTTCTTCTCGCTTTTTAAAAGAATTTTCCCAATTTTCAATACTCTCATTCTTTCTTTCTATGAATACCTTTTTTCCGCAGGTAAAAAAGATTGGTGGAGGTGGGTTTGGCGAGATTTACGAAGGCGTAGATCTAGTCACGAAGGAGCAAGTTGCTCTCAAGGTTGAGTCGGCGAAACAACCGAAACAGGTGCTCAAGATGGAAGTGGCCGTCCTCAAGAAACTTCAAGGTGAGATCCTTCACTATACAAACACAATCAATGTAACGTAATAACGAGCATAGATACATGCTAGTTTTTGAGGTTTGATATAGTACCTACATTGCAAATGAACCGTATCCTTGTGAGTATATCTCCCACACATGTGTTCATCATAAAAAAAATTTACCATGATCGTAATGATCATCCGCATGCAACGCAGATATACATAAAACATCAAAACCAACTCATGCCGAGCAACGTGCACTCACTCAGTCAAAGCAAAAAAAAAAATTATGCACTGGCATGATTTTGCCGGTACGGTACATATCCAACATTTCCCCCTTACTTTTAAGTGTCATCATGGCAGTTTGCCTCGATCTTGGACTATAAAATCCAAATGTAATTTGTCAAATGTGATGGATGATTGAGCGGATGGGCAGGAGGAAAAACGTAACATTTCGTATGCATGCTTTCATATGAAAGTGTACGTATATGTCACTGCAGACTGCATACATCACATGAATGCTATTTGTCCATTAAAAATAAGCCTAAAAACGAACGATAATATAATTTCGGGTAATTTTGATGTCATTTTGCCATCCCATCATATATCATGAGTATACATGAAGTAATGTGAACTTTACATGATAAATGCTTCAAACGTCATCATTACGAATGTGGTTCACTTTCTTGAAGGAAAAGCTCTAAACCACAGAAAAAAATAACTAGTGCATGAGGATGACTGATTGTAGGACGCCAATACTCAGAAACGTTTATATTGCGTTGCGTGAGTAGAAGTAAAGGAAAAGTAAAGTTTTTGAATACTTGATAGAGAGGAAAAGCCAGTAAGAGTAATACTGTCTGTATGACGGCAGGTAACACATAGGTACGATATACATCTAATAAGCTTGATTTTATCTCAGTCTTTCTGGTCTTCTCTCTTTATTTTGAAAGGCATAAGTAAAAGTTTTTCTTTGAGGAAGAAGAGCAAATAAAAACTTGTTCAATCGGAAAGTCCATCCTTTCTCGTATCCATCATCTCATATTGTAACGGAACAAAAATATATTATGACATTTCCTTCATCGAACTTATTTGTGCGCAATGTGTGAGATACGATGTTATTATAAAATTCCACGAAAGTTCTTATCAGTCCAAAAAGGTAGAAATGTCATCATTCAAACTTTTATTTATTGTGACAAAAAAGTATTCACAGAAGATTATGCTTACTCTACATAATATATAGTAGCTACTTCACTCCAAACTACGCAGGCACACACCACAAAACATGCTCTCGTGTCATATGAGCTTCATGTTATGTTATCGTGTTTCATTACATACACGTCATTTCCCCCTGTACTAATGTAAGTATCCATATCTCCCTTCCGCTTTTATGTGCCCACTTATATAATACTAATAGTGATGATATTGAATGGAAGGGTTTTTTCTTCCAAAGTTTGTTCTGTTTGCTAAGCGGAAATTACATTTTGTCTGTGTGGCGATATATTACCTACAGAACAATAACAATAAAACAACAGGGTTTTCCCGTTTTCCTGAGAAGGGGATCTAATGCGGAAGCTCCAATTATGTCAATTCTGAGTAAAACCAATGTTTTACTTTTGCAGGGTTGCACTTGTTTGCCAGAAAAAAATGTGGTAAAAGGATGAGATCCGAACTGCATTCAATTGTATATAAAGTTACAGCTAAGCAGAAGCACATGGAGTATGGGCTGAGTAAGAGGCTTTCGCCCTTATCGTCAATCTGCAAGTCGAGTTTGACGACTTTTACGCATGTTGCATGTCATGTTATGTGTATATAAAGTGTGTACACACGTACCAATATGCTGGTAGTGTACATTGCATTAAATGAAAACTCCACAAAAAATATGTGTGTGCATAGGGATTCCTCACCGGGTTATTTTTTCTTTGGCTTCAAATTGGTAACGCCCATAGGTCTGAATCCAAAGCCAAAAAACCAATAATAAAATACGTGTAGGTAATGCATGTACTCATTACTTGAATTGAAATATTGTTTAATGAAGGTAATGAAAAGAGGATCAGGACCATTATAAGAGCAACTTAAGAGTTCACTTCTCAGGCTTATTTTACTTTTGCAAAAGCCCAAATCTTTATGATTTTGTCATGATAATTTATTAGAGATAGGAAGAACCCGGAAGAGAAATTCAAAACTTGATAAACTTTCATCATTTCCATAAAATTTTGTACTTTATTCTGTTCGCAGGCCTGTCATTTTATCGAATTTGGAAAGCTCAAAACATCAATTTTGATGAGCAACCAACTCATCGTAAATTGAAAACCAAGTAGTTCAAAGTTTATCTGGATTCGGAAATGTTTTTTATACAATGTGATGATAAGTGCATTTGCCTGACAACTTGTTAGATAGTTTACAACACATGCATTTTTTTGTTCCAACCCTTTTCTATCAATTATTCTCCATCCAAAACATCCCATTACCCATTTTCTGCATATAAAAATACTAATAACGAGTTGTAGACATTTATGCTTGTACGAACTCCCATCCACTTTCCATTAGCAAGTCACTTAACTCATGTATTAAGAAAAAAAGGTCTTAAATAAAATAAATGTCATTTGGGAAAGGCAATGATTTAACGCTGGACTAGTAAAAAACATTTTGCTGCCCCAGCGAATTAATTTTGGGCTAATTCAAAAAAATTAGCAGCAAAATAATTGTGCTTAATTTGCAGCTAATACTTAGAATTTTTTGAAGTATTCGATGATAGTGCTGCACTATGGATATAATATATTGGAATAATATGGTATTATAAAATGGCAGAATCCAAAGTTAGCCACAAAGTACGTTGTCAAGTCGGTTCATTTATTTGCATTGGTCAACTTATTTTTTGGAATGATATTCTTATTCAAATTTTTGTTATAAATCTTTAATATTTTAATCATATGCATAAATATCCCATTACACCAAAAATTCTACATGATCCTTTTGCTATCTAATACAAATTTATCTACATACGGCTGGCGGTATTTTCTTTGGCCTACCTCTATGTGGCTTTTTTCCCAGTCCTCCTGTAAATGCCTCAGTCGGGAACTTAAAGCTCCCGTTCAAGTTTGCAAAGGAAGCTACATGTTTGCATGCATGGGTTTAAAAAAACATGACATAGATGTACACCTGAATATTGAGAATCGATCTTCATAAATACCTTACACTTGTAAATATCTAGATTCAGATTTAACGGGACGGCTCACTGGAGTGTTTTGCACAATGAAACCACTTCTCTTATATTTTTCCCTAAAATTAACATTGTTTTGTCAATACTTAGCTAAGGAATTCCTAATCTTTAATTTGTCGCGAACAGATATGCTTTTTACTTTTAAAGCTTTAATTACATCTTTCGAATGGTGTATATAAGCTAAGCACAATTCAGAGATGACTTTAGCTTTGTTCAAATTCATCATGAACTTTTTTTCTGAATGCATATTTAAAGGAGCTTTAATTCAATTCTATTTGCATCGTATTTAAGTGTAGTCATGAATCATTAATGTGTCATATTAATTCCAAAACAATAAGTTGACCAATGCAAATAAAAGAACCGACTTGACTATGTACTTTGTGGCTAACTTGGGATTGTTTCATTTTATAACACCATATTATTCCAATATATTTTATCCATAATGCATCACTATCATCGAATATTTCAAAATATTCTAAGTATTAGCTGTAAATTAAGCACAATTATTTTGCTGCTAATTTTTTTGAATTAGCCCAAAATTAATTCGCTGGGGCAGCAAAATGATTTTTCCTAGTCCATGGTTCATTTTTTTCCAATACTTTTTCATAAATTCATTAAAAAAATAAAAATAAAACGAGCACCAGTCTTGTTACAAAACAACAATGACTGGATTTGTAACTAAAATAAACTATGGGACGTATTTTTTATTCCAACCTTTCCATTTAAAAATAGTATTCACGAATGAAAACAAAATGCTAATGTCCCATCCACAAAAATGTTACAAGAAAGAAAGATGTTTTTTTAAATATTTTGAGAGGGGCAAAATGATAGTTTATTTATGTTACACCTATAATTAAAAACTATAATCTTAACAATTTTTTAAGCAGCTAGAGAGAGTGTGTGTGTGTTTTGTGAGAGGTGCAGGGAGCGCTAAAAAAATACACCTTTAATCTTATTTTTTTTTAAAATATTGTGTGTAGTGCAGGTACCTGTCAGCCTGGAACCTCTGATATTTGACGAGCACCTGCCGAAATGCAAAGTAGAACATGTCGTTCTCCACCATTTCCTCCCAGCCAGTCCTGCCGTCTGGGTCTCGCCCTCGGTTTTAAATTCAATGGTTTTATTGTGTGGTTTTATTATGGTTTCAACTATGACAGAGCTCTAATCATCCAAAACTACGAGAAACAACAGAAGCGGGGTCAAGTTAACGACATTCTTCAACGCCAAGATATCCAAAGGTCAAGCAAGACAAGATATCCGGCTCGCAGAAAGTGGGGACGTCCCTGTGAAACCAATGGAAATGATGAAGTTTGGCGAGAATGTGGCGGACATGTACACGAGACAGTGTTGATGGTTGCGGAAGATCACATGAAAAACAGGAAACAAGCGCTGGAACAGGTGAAAGCAAAACTCAATAAGCAGTGAAGAAGAAGAAAATTTTTTTTGCGTGCATCAAAATTCCCATTTTTCTCAAAATAATTGACCCAACTGTAATAAAAATTTCCCCAACAAACCGGTATAACAAAATAGCGCAAACCTCATTTTAACTTATTTGCCGCATTTATTTCCATTTCCAACAAACTTGTATTGGATATGTCCTATGTGAAAGGAAAGTCTTCTCCGGACGGACGTACTTATCATTTTCATCTCTGCTTCCAAAACCAAATAATAACCCACCATTCCACCTTGTCAATAAATTTTTATCATTTCATACTGTCTCATTCCCACAACGTCATTTTTGTCCCTTAATATTACTGGCAAGAGCGGAATAATATATTGTAGTAAATAGTAATTCTAAAAAGGTAATATTTACGGTTTGAATATTTGAATCGAAAGTGTACACAGACTATAAATAGCATTTTTTTCATAAATTGATAACAATTATATAGCTAATTGTACAATTTAAGCTCAATTAAAAAAAATAGATCCCTACCTACGTACATGTTAATTAATTAATATTCTTTTCTCCAGAAAAATTAAAAATAATTACTTAGAAGGATTGTGTATATGAATGGTGGGTGGTAAAACGAACCCGGACCAAATCAGGAGCCAAATTCTCGCCAAATTTGTTTCGCATACTTATGCTAACCCTGTACACTTTCGCCTCGCTTGCCACGATCGGGTGAGCTGCGCTCACCCTCACGTGCCGCTCGGCGTATTTACCCTGTACACACTTTTTTAATGCACAAAACCTAACATGTCTATTTGAATAAAGCTTGTTCCAGTGGCCGAACTCTAAAAAAAATCAGTTCAAATATACATTTTAATAATAGTACACACAATCGTTTTAATTTAGCTTTTGAACTTTGGTAAATCACACAGTCAAGCGAGAAAATGAATGAGCCGATTTTTTTCAAACTCAACTTAAATTCCATGTCGAGAAAAATCACACTGAATTATTAACAAATAAATAATTATTATTAAACCATATCCTAAATTAAATATTTACAGTAATTGATAAAACAGGATAAATTATAACAGTAGTTGTCTCAAGTCTTTGATTTGGCTAGCTGGATTGGGTAATTCGCAGTCATTATAATACTAGCAACATCACGGCTGATAATAAATTTATTTAAAAAATATTAGCGTGTTTTTTTAAATGGAGAGCAATAATATGCGAGAGTGAGACGCCAACTTAATCTGGATTAGAGAATACAATATATGATTACATAAAAATATATACATACATAATATTTAAAAAATTTGTAAATAAAGTTTCAACATGTAACGGTTTTCAACCGTTAACTTTCTCCGACTGGGCTAACAATAAATAGGCTTCTTACTTATTATCCTATAAACGTGTGTATACCAAATTTCATGAAACACTCGGATGAAGCTGTGCACTTGATAAACTACATGATGAAAGAAATGATGTTCATGTTCTATTTTTTTTCAAGTGGTCATATCTCGGCCAGTTGAGCTCGGAGAAAAAACATAGCCGATACAAAAAATGTTCCAAATAAACATATTAGTATTTTAAAAGTTAGTGTTTATTTTTAAGATTTTTTTTGAGGGAGTTAGAGCGGTAAAAGTTAAAATGCTGGATAAAAGCATGAAAAACTGAATTTTTTATTTGGTTCTTTTTTGGGTAAAATGTAACACTACAAAATGATCGTAATAGTGAAAGTTTCGAAATAATTAAAGCTAAAATGAGGAAATGGGAGCAGAATCAAAATGTGAAAAATGGAGCTACTTTTTGGGAAGCTTAAAATAAAAGTGTGAGTGATCACTTTTAAAGCTTCGCGAGTATATACGTGTTGTAGAAGAAGAGCAGGGCTATAAGTAGATGCAATAAAAAGGCGAAAAAGAGTAAAAAATCGCATGTACAAAGAATTTTCGTGTTTTTTTTCGCGCGTCCCGGGTCCGAAGAAACTCGAATGATTTTTTTCTTCGTAGCGTGGTGGATATTTGAAATGTGTGTTAAAACCGTCTCAAAGGCAGCTAATTCATACAATTAGCTAATATTTACTGCTTCATACCTTTTTTAGCCGTTTTTAGCCTTTTTGCTCTCGTTTCGTCTGTTTTCGTTGGAATTTGATAGAGTTTCCGGCGAAATGTTCAAAAAAATATGGAGAATTTTTGTATGCCACATGCTGGTATTTCAAATTGTCTGGTAGACGCTATCTTAGATTTAAAGGCCAGAAATAGTACCATAAGGAATATCAAGCCCCGGAAATTGAAACCTAGCCTATATTGAGCCCAACCGAACCAAACCGAACCAAATCGAACCTGGTCGAACCTAACCTATCCAAACCTGATAGAAACAAAACCTATCCTAACATAACCGAACTTAACTAAACCACATTCACACAACCTAACCTTACATAACCGAACTTAACTAAACCGAATGCACAAAACCTAACTTTACATAACCAATCCTTCCATAACCGAACTTAACTAAACCGAACCTAACCAAACCTGTTTAATCTCGCCCAAAGTATATCCTGCCCATGTTAAAACCCGCCCCCAGTATATCCTGCCCATGTTAAAACCCGCCCACAGTATATCTTGCCCATGTTAGCACCCGCCCAGAGAATATCCTGCCCATGTTAAAACTCCTGCCAAATGTAAACATCGCCAACAGTTATGTTCCGCCCCCTACAAAATTACGCCCCTCAAAGTCCCGTCCACTTACAAAGTTCCGCCCCTTAAAGTTCCGCCCACTCATAAAGTTACGCCCCTTAAAGTTCCGCCCACTCATAAAGTTCCGCCCACTCATAAAGTTACGCCCCTTAAAGTTCCACCCAATCATAAAGTTCGCCCAATAATAAAGTTCCGCCCACTCATAAAGTTCCGCCCACTCATAAAAATACAACCCTTAAAGTTCCGCCGAATAATAAAGTTCCGCCCACTCATAAAGTTCCGCCCACTCACAAAATTACGCCCCTTAAAGTTACGCACACTCATAAAGTAACGCCCCTAAAAGTTACGCACACTCATAAAGCAACGCCCCTTAAAGTTCCGCCCACTCATAAATTTAAGCCCCTAACAGTTCCGCCCATTTATAAAGTTACGCCCCTTAAAGTTCCGCCCAATAATAAAGTTCCGCCCACTCAAAAAGTTACGCCCCTTCAAGTTCCGCCTACTCATAAAGTTACGCCATTTAAAGTTCCGCCCACTCGTAAAGTTACGCCCCTTAAAGTTACGCCACTCACAAAATTACGCCCACTCACAAAATTACGCCCACTCACAAAGTTACGCACACTAACAAAGTAACGCCCACTCACAAAGTTACGCCCACTCACAATGTAACGCCCCTTAAAGTTCCGCCCACTCAGAAAGTTACGCCCCTTCAAGTTCCGCCCACTCACAAAGTTACGCCCACACACAAAGTTACCCCCACACACAAAGTTCCGCCCACTCACAATGTAACGCCTCTTAAAGTTTCGCCCACTCAAAAAATTACGCCCCTTAAAGTTCCGCCCAATAATAAAGTTCCGCCCACTCACAAAGTTACGCCCCTTCAAGTTCCGCCTACTCATAAAGTTACGCGATTTAAAGTTCCGCCCACTCGTAAAGTTACGCCCCTTAAAGTTACGCCACTCACAAAATTACGACCACTCACAAAGTTACGCACACTAACAAAGTAACGCCCACTCACAAAGTTACGCCCACCCACAAATTACGCCCTCTTACAAATTTACGCCCCTTAAAGTTCCGCCCACTGACAAAGTTACGCCCACCCACATATTACGCCCCCTCATAAAGTTACGCCCCTTAAAGTTCCGCCCACTCACAAAGTTACGCCCACTCACAAAATTACGCCCACTCAAAAAGTTACGCCCACTCACAAAGTTACGCCACTCATAAAATCAAATTCCTTAAAATCCCTTAGGGTAAATCGAAACCTAACTCAAATCCCATAGAATCCACGAGAGTATATTAAAACCTAACTCTAATCTCTTATTTTCCTTAACAGTAAAGCGAAACCTAACTTAAACCTGATTTTTTGGCGTTATTCAGGTGCCCGAAGTAGATCTGGCGTCTTTCGGGCACCTGAAAAGTAATTTGGCTAGTATAAGGTGCCCGAAGTAGATTTGGCGTCTTTCAGGCACCTTAAAAGTAATTTGGCGTTTTTAAGGTTCCCGAGGGAAATTTGGCGTCTTTCGGTCACCTGAAAAGTATTTAGGCGTCTGTAAGGTGCCCGAAGTAGATTTGGCGTCTTTCGGGCACCTGAAAAGTAATTTGGCGTTTTTAAGGTTCCCGAGGGAAATTTGGCGTCTTTCGGTCACCTGAAAAGTATTTTGGCGTCTGTAAGGTGCCCGAAGTAGATTTGGCGTCTTTCGGGCACCTGAAAAGTAATTTGGCGTGTTTAAGGTGCCCGAGAGAAACTTGGCGTCTTTCGGTCACCTGAAAAGTAATTTGGCGTATTTAAGGTGCCCGACAGAAATTTGTTGTCCTGCGGTCACCTGAAAAGTAATTTGGCGTCTTTAAGGTGCCCGAAGTAGATTTGGCGTCTTTCGGGCACCTGAAAAGTAA
>JAQIWO010001328.1:0-10503 GCA_034695405.1 Entomobrya muscorum | reverse complement strand
AATAGTAAAAAAAAAGTTTTTGCAAGAAGAAATACGGGTTTTCCGCATGTGTGTGCATGCTTTCCTCACAGTACACTCTTCTACCGCCATGCTGTAGCCCAATTAACTTTTTTCTCCATGGGCTTGCTCATTTCACTGAAGAATATGTAATACGTATTAGTACAAGAATGGAGAGAAAAGAGTAGAAGAAGAAGAAGAGAAGTAGGTTCTATTTTTTTAGTTGAACAAAAAAAACAGCAGGGCTTCTCAATTAGTTAGTCGACGGGTCTGACCAGGAAAAAATCAAGCTTTGGTTCTTGTTTTCCTTCCATTTTCTCCGTAAAGCTTTCTCTTCTCATGACTAACTTTTTTTGTTTTGCTCTGTATACTTATGCATGTGTATATAAATATTATATTGAAGTTTTGCATGCGAGCAGCAGGTTTTTAGAGAAGAGCGGTGGCAGCAGCAGCAGCAGCAGTGTGAATTATAGGCAAACCATGAATTATACATTTGACCATTAGATGATTACAACATCTTCTCTAATAACTAGGCTCAAGGTCCGTGCGGCCAATCAGAGATGTAGAGGAGGAGTAGAGCGTAAAAGGGCAAATGTATACATACATTTAAAATTATATGCACAAGAAAGCAAACACACACACCGCGAGTGTCTACTTCATCGTACTAGTATTAATAGCTTCCGTGTAGAGTTCTCCTCAGAAAAAAATTATTTTAAGGCTAAACTTGGAAAATTAACTTCTATCACACCACCAACAACTATGCACACTCCACCTTATATTCCTTTCCATAATCATGTACATGCTTATTGTTGTAGTAGCAGATGAGTCTCTTTATTTTGCTGTGTTTGCAGAAAACTTGCAAATGGAAAGTACTAGAAGAGCGCGAGAGAAAATGTTAAATGAGTTGAGTAGGTAGTTTTTTGGTGTGGTTCGTTTGTACGTGCAAGACTATACCTCCTGTTTTAATGGAAAGAGCCCACCTTCTCACTTCCTCTTTGCTTATTAGTCAATGTAGCTTCTCGTTAACTTTTTACCAGATCTTTCACTCTCTCTCTCTATCGCACTCTCTCTCCTCCAGCAAAAATTTCAACTAACAAAATGTTGCACACAAGCTACTATTTTACTACTATATATTGAATAGCGTCACAAAAGTCGAAGTCGAGTGTGTGGAGTAGCACTTGGTTGATTTTTTTTTCTTTCTTGTCTTGTGAATCTAAACTGGTACGTGAATCTGATCAAGATAACGCGTAAGATTAGCAAAACCTAACGTTGATGATGATGATGACGATGATCTCATGGTGTTTTTTCAGGGAAGATATTTTCTTACATTTTTATGCAAAGAGGAAAGAATAATAGCCACGTTAACAAAAAAGTTAGAGAGACTACCTAGGCATCACAACCTATGAACATGGAGAAAAAAAGAAAGGGGTAAACTAGCTTTGCATAGAAAAAAGAGAACAAGTTTGAACGAGATAGGAGGATACCATCATCAAGCGTATCTTCATCATCATTATCATCATCATGATCATCATGCGAAACCTAGGATTCCAATTAGCAAGCACGCGTATTATCTCTGCTACTCTCTCGTTCGAACATTTTTTCTACCCTTCTTTCTCTCTCTCTCTCACTTTTTTTTATTTTCTCTCTGTAACGTGGGTTCTCTGTGTGGCTTGGCTGGATAAAAATTTATACTTGAACTAATCCTTGTGTAACTTTACTTGATTCTCTTCTCCGCTGCTTGATGAGAAGGATGCTGGTTGTTCTGGTTCTAATTCTGGTTTGCTATTAAGCTCATCTGCTCACGGTCTTGATGATCATGCCGATGATGATGATGGTCTTCTTCTTTTTTTTTCTCTTAATTTTTTTACATACTTAGTTTACTATACACAGTGGTTTTTTTCTGGCTAGATTATACAAGTTAGTAGCTTTCTGCTCATTTCACGTCTCATGGGAAAAAGGAGCCCTAGTAGTATGTATATAGGCAGCAGCAACATTCCGTACCCGATCTCCCGTTTTTTTTTTCAACTCAAACTTACCATTTTTTTCTCTCTTGCATTTGTACAGTACACTGAGCACAGTAAAAATATGGGCCACAAGCGTTAATTTCCTTCTAGCCATATTGAATTACCAAGTGGTAAATCTGATGAGAAAAACTCCCTCTCTCTCTCTCTCTTAGCTTTACTTTTTTACTCATTCTCTCTAAGCTCCACTCTGGAATGAGCAACTAAGCACGGGCTAAAAAAAACTTGAGGAAAAATTAGATGAAAAAAATAATCTGAGAAGAACACATTAAAGCTTTACTTTTTTTAAGAGTGTGCTTGTGTGTGCATGTTATCCTACTCATTTAGTGTACCGTGTGTGCCCTTTTAGGCAGCCGATCTCCCCGCTTCTCGTTTGTATATATGTTTTATATACTGAGATTCTTATACGAAGACAAAGATAAGGTTTGTGACATTACTTTATAAGGTACACAAAGAGTATTCATTATTTTTTTAATATATACATATATTTTAGGGTGTTTGTTTCATTTCACTATCACCGTCGTTTGCCGTTTTTTTGTTACGTGAAATCAGAAAAGAAGTGACTGGAAAAAAATGTAAGAAGCAAGACGGCACGGGCTTCTAATTCTTTTTCTTTTTAAAGAAAAAAAGCGGTGCGCGATGATGATGATAATGAGGAGGACTGTTGTGGCGTTTTATTAAATAAGTAGGGTCGAAAGGGGAATTAGTATTAGTATGCATATAAAAAAAAGTTTAATATGAGCTTCCTCTCTCTCTGCTTGCTGGTGTGTATAATGTATGGGTATATAGAGAATATAATGAATTCATTTATGAAAAGACTGATTATTATTATTATACAAAGAAAGAAGTTATTATTATTACTGTAATCGTCGCAAAACATTAAGAACGAGTGAAAAGGAAAAAAGCGGAACAAAAAAAATTTGGAGGAGCGCGCAAGACGGTATGTCTGCGTATCACCCTGAACTACATGAACTGAATTAAAAAAGACAAACAAAGCGGATTCCCTTTTATCTTTATAATTTAATGGAAGAAAGCGTTCTCTTATTCTTCTTATATTTTTCCTGGGTTGTACGTAGATGAGCAGTTGTTGAAGCAATTAAAAAATGTGGTGTTCACGGCCATCTGCCATTTAAGAAAAACACCGACACTATTATCTTTCCGCGTCTTTTTTGTTAATATCCTATTCTTGAGCTATTTATTTATCACATGTGATGTGATTATGGGATGCGGATGTGTGTATATGCATTGCATAATGCTGAATACGATACGAAGAGAGGAGAACAAGCTTAAGTAATCAAAATAAATGTGTAGTATTGTCTAAATGTGTGTGTGAGTGTGGATGTATGTGAGTGAAGTGAATGAGTGAGTATATGTTTTATGGCGTGTGGTGTTGGCTACGCCGTTTGTAGTGTCGTTTCGTTCATTCCTGCTAGCACCCAGCCCTCCAGAAATATAATACCATTGGCATTAAATCTTCTTGTAAGAGTACTAATTCTTGTTGATGATGTGTACTATTTTTCTTACAAACAAATCACACCACTTTCGACCGGAAGTGCGAAGAAAAACATTTGGAGTTTTGTAATACAGACTGGTGGCATTATATAAAGTATTGTAATTCATGCAAGAGTTTATGCTCTATCGTTAAATGCGATGATTCTCTTTTGCTACAAAGCTCCGACAAAAAAGTGTATTAGTGTTCCTTTTTTTATTGATTTTATATTCAATACAGAGTATTAAACACATAACGGTATTTTTTTATGAAAGTGGTCAAAGCTAATTGTAAGATAACAATATTTAGAAAGGTACGTAAATCGTAAGGTACACTATATCAGCCAGCTGCATGCCAGGATAGCCAAAGCCTCTCCTGCACTTGTTTTCCCTCTTCGTTTTTTCTACCTAATCTCCCAGCTTTCTACGGACATTGGAAAACAAGCTGGGAATTAGGGAATTTATTCAATTAACTGCTCCAATTCGGGAAGCATAGGAGCAGAGAGAGAGAGAAAGAGAACGAAAAGGGAACCTTATAAAGAAAAAGCTGTGGAGCTCAAGCAGACAAAGTTTCTGTGGCAGTTTCCTTATTACAGCCAAAACCAACATTCAAATGCCGACTCTGCTCCACTCGCTATATACGTGATGCATGTATTGCATTGTAATATATCCCATATTATGTACTATTCCCTGTAAAGTATTATCTGTCACTAAACTGGTAGAAAATGAACTTCTTGAGCGTATATATACATACATATCTGCAAATACGCCAACAATTTTTTTTCGTAAACTTACTTCTTTCAATGTGCCATCCTTTCTTTTTATTGCATTCCATGCAACACTTGCTCACTTGATGTTTTTGTGGTGACCATCTCTTTCCCTTTTCGACTAGAACTACCGATTTTATAAGAAACTCAAGCGTTATTATAGTATCTAGAATGATATATATATGTTCTTTCCTCCACAAATACCTTTTTCTTCTTTCTCTGGAAGTCTTATACCCCAAAGCTTGCTTAACCTAACCAAAAAAGGATTTGTCTTTAATCGCAAAGCAATCGAGTTGTAATGAAGTAACAAGGATTTTATAGGATTTGCTCTTCTCCATTTTCACAAAAAAGGATATTTTTTTCCATTTAATTTCTTTTACATAAATTTTGTCCCTTTTGTTTAAAGGATATCGTGTTATCAAAACTGGTTTTTAGCACACTAATTTAAAAAATTGAGATAAAAAATGTTATTAATTTTAGTGGGCATTTTGTAGCAAGATAATGTATTCATCTCTGTATACATGGGGCATGGGGGCCTTTTATCTTTAATTATGACCAAATGTGTAACTTTGTAAGTTCTCATACATACCGTTTGATGTAATGTGATAAAGATCTAACAGGTCGATAAAAACGTTGTTTTGTCACAAAACTTTGAGAATCAAAAAATAAAGGGAAGTTTAAAACCATGCGTTTAATGCGTTCAAGGACAAGTTTATCGACAATTCTTGTACGTACGTGCTTTAAAAAATTTATTCCTCAACGTTTTTTAGAGTGTGCACGCTACTGCATACAATAAGGATTGTTCCCGTGTTCCTCTTCCTATGAGATGAGATATGAAAGGAACATATACAGTAACAGCCCCGAACAAGGAAAGATGAGATGAAGTGCTTCATTATTGTCTACTGTCGAGACTGGGTACTCACATAGTTGAAGGTTGTGTTGATTCAGCATTTTCAAGTAGCCAGTTTCAATTTTTTATTATTATTAATGAGTGATGATGGCAAAGACGACACATATATTACATTGTGCAGGGCCTATCCTAACATCATACACCAACAGACAATAAGGATCCATCGGAAGTGACGTGTTGCGGGTATGCATGTTACACGACATATATGTATTGTTGATGAAGATGAATCAACCGAAAAGTTTGTATAATATATATATTATGGCCTTTTGTAATTCTCCTGGTCTGGTCGTTTTTTCCCTCAGTCATTGTTGCTTGCCATTGGAACAAAGTTAATGCGGAGCTAGTGGAATAGGGAATTTCAATATATTCAAATATGGTAATATAAAAAACGTAACTTGTTCTTTAAATAAAATAAAAATACGAGAGGAAAGAAAAAAAAAAGAATCCGAAATGTATTCATTCGTAACATTTTTTTCCGGGTTGCTTACTAAACTTTGTCAATCTGCTTTTTTATCCTTTTGCATTGTCTATGTGTGTGTTTGTGTCTCCCCCTTTTTATTATTATTCCAGCGGATTGTTTCTCATTCAAGAAGAGATAGAGAGAGAGAGATGAGTCGCTTTAATGATAAAAAAGCCAGTATAGCAATAGGAACAACAAATAAAAATCCAAGACTAAAATATGTATATTATGCGCATCCGTTTCAATACTTGAAATGCCAGCAATTTTTTTTCGAATAATCTGTATATTTGTACATATATATCCAAAGTTTATATATACAGCTAATGTACAATATGGTGAAGTCACTAGATAGATTATTTTTTGTGACAGGGTGCACTGTAGTTTAGTGAATCATTGAAGTATACTGTTGCTGCTCAGTGTTCAGTCTCTCAAGTCAATACCGAAAAAAACAAAGATGCAAATTTTCCTTTGATTTTAGGGTATCAACCTCATGATGATCATGCCATACAGAATAAAACTACCAGCCTCCCCTACAATTACTCACTCATTCTTTCTACATTGAATATACCTACATTATAGAGAATATCTTGAATGCGATAAAATCTTGTAGAAAAATCGAAATTTTCATTAAACAAACAAATGGATAGAAAATTAAGGAATACATTTTTTATATTATCTAAAGAGGTACAAATATGTCACCAGGACCATTGACGTCTACAATTTGATGCAGTTTGTATCGTTATTATAATGCTCCTACACACGCATTCACCATACCACCAGCATGTCAGCATATAATTTCCTCCACCTTATCATCCTTTCTGTTATAATCTCTTTTCTATCCGTCTCATCCATCCATTAAATTAATACATCATTCTTGCTCTCGTTTTTTATAATGTCTGATGTTATTGCTTCGTTTTAATGACCAATTTTATCGAATGGCAGCAGCATAAGTTAAAAATACCCTTTTTGCTTTCGTGTTTATAAATACTCTGTATTTCTTGATCTTCTTTTTTTACGTAAGAATCAAATCATTTAAAAATAAGTCATTTGGCTTGATATTTAAAATGCTTTTTGGAAGGAAAACCTTCTCCCCACTTTTTTCTTCTTCTCTAGATTTTCATCTAGAGAGAAAATGTTGTTAAGTGAGTACAGATTTACACACCGTCATGATGTTCCACTGTAAATTTTTTTATCCTTCACAAATTACTCAGTGGCTCACACAACACATTAAACATTTTTAATAGCACCCACGTACATATTCAGTCAATTGATGATGAAGATAAGAAGAAAAGTGATTCAGGGTAGTACACATTCATATAGGATAGGTTTTTATGCGAGAAGAAGACTAGAGAAATAAAGTGTAGCCAACTGTCGTCGCATGAGAATCATTATCCTACTAAAAAACTGATCAACAGAAGCAGCAAGAAAAGACAACTTTATGCTCAAGAAGATGATGATGATGACGAAATGGTTGTTTGCATTCATGCAAGGAAATGCCATTTGCAAGTACTCCCATCACTTCACGAGAATTATTGGAGCTGCTGCATGAAACAGGCAGTGGTATGGTATGGTGTTGGCAGTTAAATAGGAAGTTGTTACCAGCTAAAATTAATGCTGATTATTATTATTAGTTGTGAAGCTCTGGTATGCAAATGGTATGAAAAAATCGAACATTTGAGCACACATAGGGAAAACGACATGTGTCTAAAATTGGATGGCGAAAAATCTATGAATTTGTTTCTTCTCTTTAATAAGCATTCTGCCTGCTTGTTTAGGTGCTTGTTGAAAAAAAAATTAAAAATCTTGATTTCTACCAAAAAAATAATTTTTAGTTGCATATATTTTTGGCAACTCTTATCTTCTTCTTCGTGAGCTTAGGCAATGTGCCTGTGTAAACATTGAAAGGGAGGAGGACGATGACGACGGAACGGACGACAAGATGAAGATGCTACTTAGCCGTTGCATAATTTTGTTTTTTGAGGATTTTAAAAAAAATATCGTTAACGAACTAAGAAACGAAGTTGACAAGATTCAATAGAATACTATACTTGCTTATATTAGGGATAGGTAAATATATATACACACGAGCTTCCTCCTACCAGTCAAGCATCTCTCCACAATAATGTAATGCTCAGCATCATCAACTTTAGAAAAAAATGTGCAGATGTTGTTACT
Organism: Entomobrya muscorum; assembly: GCA_034695405.1. Classification (NCBI taxonomy): domain Eukaryota; kingdom Metazoa; phylum Arthropoda; class Collembola; order Entomobryomorpha; family Entomobryidae; genus Entomobrya; species Entomobrya muscorum. The sequence goes on along the minus strand of JAQIWO010001328.1, from coordinate 2,685 downwards.
TGTGTAGATATATATCCGTATGTGTGCCGTATTGAGATTCTCATGCTCATTTTCATCATCATCAAAAATAATGGTTGTTAGTTACATTGCAAGAGAGAGAGAGAGAGATGCGATCTAGTTTTTCGTTAATTTTCAGCCAAGAAAACAGGAAGAAGACGAAGAAGGAGAGATTACCTCATCTTTTCGGAAAATGAGTAAGAAGCAACAACATTCGCATTCTCATCCCATTAATTTCTCTCTCAATCCAATTCAATAAGCAGGTTCTCTCATAATCAGTATGAGCACACGACGACTTCAAGAAAAAAAGAGAAGTCTTCATGAACACCCGAGAAAAGTGTAAACAAGCAAGTTTGAATAGATGTACATAACATTGCGTTTTTATATTATGTATATATTACCACTATACCTATATATAAGCTCCTCTCATTGCCAACCAACCACACTTTTTCTTAATATTCATTGAAATCTTTTTAACTATGAAATGAAATGAGAAGGCAGGAGAAAAAAAGAAGTGTAAAAAACATCTTAAGCATAATATGTTTAAGCATTCACAATAATAACTGCCTCAGCTGCTTAAAGATTAAACACTTATTCTTCACAACTACACTGCTGACTCGGCTGAACTCTTCACATACATATGCACATGTTGGAGTAGTTACACACATCCACGCGCTCTATCTCTTGTTCATTTGAGCTTGTTATATTATTATTACATGGGATGCATGTGAAACGATGAAAAGAAGAAAAAAACGACATATTATAAAAGTAGTTAAAAATCTATTGAAGAATAAGGCGAGAAGCGTATATACAGCAAAAAAGGGATATTGTTAAAAATAGAACATTTTTTTGTTTGAAAGAGGCAGAAAGACTCATTCAATTCATACAGATGAGACATACAGAAAATGAAGAAAAAGTTATGACGATGGTTAGCATATAAAGCAATAATCCATAAGTAAAGAAGAAAAGACAAAAAAGAGTAAATGAGAGATGAAGGAAACGTGTGTTTTAAAACTTGTACTCTGCATCTTGTTTGCTGAAGAAGAAAAAAAACATAAAAAAGCAAAACAAAAAGGCAAGCATTTTTTTCACATTTGAGAAGTGAAGATAGAAGAATAATCAATGACTTTATTATGAGATGAGTTTCGGGTATACATGTTGTAAAGAGGAATTGTGACGATTGCTTAATTTCAATCTTTGAGACAAGAAGATAAGCAAAAAAATGAGAGAGCTATATGAGCAGTTGTGCACACAAGATATTCAGCAGAGAAGAAAAATACATGGTGTGATGGTTATGATAATGGTGACGATGACGAAAGTGTAATCACCACAGCCATAGAAGAAAAAAATCCAAAGCCAAAGTTAAGATCATCGATATATATTTTTTTGCAATGCGATGAAGAATGAATTATATGAACAATCTTAAGAAACGGTAAATTAGACGAGATTTCAGAAAGTGAACAACGCACGTGTGTTTATTCTTCCTGTCCCATCGGTGGAGTGGATGACGTCTGCCCTGTTCCTACGCGCAGCTAGAGAGCATTACTTTTTAATATTACGGCTACACGGTTGTCAAATGGCATAACCTACGTACGTTCGTTTAATAAAAAAGCTTAGTTTATATGAGCTCTGCGTGTTTTATATGTAGCTGTGTACGTACTCGAGGAGACTCAGTTTGCTTGTTTTCCTGTGTAAATTCGGAAAATGGGAAGCTCTTGTGTCTTGTCTTGTGTGTGTGATGTTGTTATTATGATTGTCTCAAGAGAAATTGGTTTACGATTTCGACTGGCTTGCTGAGATTTATAGCTCCCAAGCCCTCCACATTTTATTCAAGATCTTTTGGCCAAATTACTTGGGAAAATAAAGCCACACAGTCATAATAGAGATGAGAAGGTTATCAGTATATACAGTTGTGTGAGTGTTTACTTTTAGCGTTTTAACTTTTGCTATCTTGATCTTCGGTCTCTTTTTTCTTTAAAAAAAACGATACTTAATGATAAACATTTCTTGCAATATTTATGATTGCAGTCAACTGAGATAATGCATTAGGTTGCAGATGAGCTTATTATATTATAGGAAGGCGATGGATGCGTCTTTTCGAGAAAAAAGATACAGCGAAAATTAGAGGTGCATGCACTCCAAGTGGAATGAATATTATTGCTGAGGTGTACATAAAGAAAATATGTATATATATAATATGTATATGAATTGACGCGGTTCAATATTATAGGAAAGGGTTAAAGTATTCCCAATGGATAATGTATTTTTGGCAAAGAGCGCTCCACCAAAGAACGTATAAAGGATTTACCATTTACCTACATAATAATATTTTTCTTAATAATTCATGATTGAAAAAAATCCGTGAACGAATACGCAAACAAGTGCCAATTATCAAAATTTCAAACTCATCAACATACACATTACTGATTCGCGAGTTTTAAAAATTACTCAAGTTGCTTCTGCTAAAATACCGAATAACATGATTAATAGTTAGATAATAGTTAAATTTATCGATCAACGGAAAATTAATCAATATTTTCCAATATAACTATTTTGTACGTTTGGAGGGGAGGGACTGAATGCTTACATTACTCAAGTTCACGGGCAAAATTTCAAATTGCAGCATTACTTTTGCGTAAGAATGCAGTTGCTTTTTAAACAGCACGCATTATAGCGCATCATCCTAAT
>JAQIWO010001327.1:0-10505 GCA_034695405.1 Entomobrya muscorum | reverse complement strand
CCTCACTCCATTTATACATGAGACCACCAAGTATCAAAAATACGGACCAACCCAAGACACAGGCTACAGCACAAACAGTCATAAACATTTTAATGATAATCCCAGATGTAGTCCATTGATACAACATCGTACAAGCTGCAAAAAGTACGAAGCCAATAAACGTCACTTGGATATACAGCAGACAGAAACAAACTTCCAAGTTGATCACCTTCACCAGAATTTCCAAGGCACGCCAATTTACCACAAGATGGAAAGGATCCGCCCTTAGAAATCCACTTGTTTTGTAGCTCCCCTGTCCCATTTTCAATTCTCCTCGGATTATTTTAAGACTGAAAAGAAAGAATATCAATGCTGTCGTACTGACTATTCCAAGGGCCGAAGTAAAGCCAACTGCAAAGCTGCCGTACCATCCACATGCCAAAGCGTATATGGGCCATGATACAATTTCAGGTTTAATATTAAAGAGAAGATATGCAGGAGCGTTAGGTCGAACGATACAGTCCAATGCTGCAATATAGCCTAGGGAAGTGGCTAATATGTATGTCACTACTAAAAATACTTCAAGAAGACGATTAAAAACGACACTTTGAGACTTTTCATAGTCAGCCATATACTTTTCTTCAAAATCGGGCAGAAACTTGAAGATTGCATTTAGGATCTGACACCATCCCTTGGCTTTGATGGATAGAGCGCCGAGAACTATGACGCAAAGGAGACATCCGTTTATGACTATGACAGTGTAATTGAATTTCTTGATTTGCCCTGTCACATGGAGGTCATAGAGATGTGTGGGAAGAACTATGAATGAGTAGGCGACAAACCATGACCAAATATGGAGTACTCGGAAATGACTCCAGAAATGGACGTAGAACTTGCCACGAACTCTGTCAATTTTTAACGGATAGCAGCCAAGCCAATTGGTAAATGTGGAGATGCGAAAATGAAACTTTAGCATGAAATCGGTGTACATGATTGATTGTTTGTTTGGATGTGTTATGAAGGTTTCAAGAGAAAGTGTCAAGACATGAGCACTATAATGTACGTTTTAAACATGTGTGGGGATGGCCCAGGGCTATATGGACGTAGTACGATCTAAAATCGCTGAAATTATCGTCCGATTTTTGCCGGGCTTGGTATTATCGATATAAGTGAATTTAAAAATGTGAAATTTGACATGACTTATTATTACTGGAAGCAAATACAATCATAAATTTATTTTTAAAAGGCACTCGCAACTATCCTTGTGTAATTATGTGTAATTGTCCCTAGCAAAAAACCAACAGTCAATTGGTTAACAATTTGATCAATTCAAGTCAATAATATTGCATATATATGATGATATGAATATGTAATTTACAGGGACTCGCCACAATCTGTGTATTTGTTTAAATTTGCCATCATTTTCAAAAAGGGGTTTACCCATGACTTGCAAGTAAAATTGGAGGAATAATTATTTAGGAAATAGCAAGTTATTAGTTTCACGTCTGCGTATTACAGAATTTTATGCTACATTTAAACTGATTATAACAGTTTAAAGTTTGTTGAGCGGTTAATATAATAGAAAAAATGAGGCGGTTGACTTTCGAATAAAAATTAATTTAAGAGATCATTTTAATACATAGCAGTATTGTTTTTAGTGAAAAGCTTAAAAATTAGAACCCCAAATGGCCAAATATAAATTCAGTTTTATAAAAAAAAAAACGAATGTGCTTTTTATGGAAATTTCGAATGTGGAAAATCTTGCCCTAGCAACGCTTATTACCTTAGACAGACAACACCTAGACAAATATGAACTTATGGATTGAATAACTTGTTTTTAAACCCAATCGGATCCCTTGTGAGCAAAAAAGGATTTTAAAAATTCCCCGAAAATAAATTTCAATTGTAATTCCAAGGGCATTGTCTCAAGCAAAAACATAGTCTGCACTTTTCCCGGTTTCGAAAATATTTTCCCGCATTACCGTTGCAGTTGCGCATAAGAATTTAGATGCCCGCATAATTACATGGAAAAAATTACAGTATTGATTAAGAAATTGTAAACCGTATGTTTTCAAAACCTTCTTTTTTTACTACTGAATAATTATAAAAGCTTTGTCCACGTGCATATTTGCAAGTTAACGTGTAAAAAGCAACTGAATTTAAGGATTACATCCATGTTTTAAATTTTACTGCGTATAACAAAAGCGTTTAATATAAATGAGTACATTTTTGCTGGTGGTTACTGTGATTGCAAGTTGAACCATGCTACAATCTTCTGAATACATTTTTAAATCGTGATATAAAAAAAGAGACCTTGAATGTTTAAAAAATCCATATCCACGTTTCTATTTTCATTTCCACATATTTATTGAAATTGAGATTAAGATTTTCACATGTGGTTTTTTGTAAAGAATAGAAAAAGAGCTTTCTTTTATCTCTGTCACGATAAAAAAATAAAAAAGAGTTGATAATTTATCAGGATCGAAAAGGTGCCCACGCTGGTTTTTCATTTTTTTACCGAATCAAAAAACTTGGATACGGGCAACATGAAACAATTAAATATAAGCTATAATTAATTTTATTCAGAATGGAAACAACAATGTGGGATTTTCACATTTTATGTTTTTAAATCCAATAAGTTTCATTAAGTTATAGTTGCAAATTCCTTTAAAGTTTGTATTTATTAAAACAGAAGTTCTATAAGTCATAATATACATAATACATGCACACTAAATTTATAGTTGGATCACATTTACTAGACTTAGGAACACGCAATAATGTTTTTCCAGTTTAAATAAGTAGGTTTCCCAAAAGTCATCAAAAATTACAAAAAAAATATAGTCCACATTAGCAATTATTTAAATTAATTCAATATCCGAATGTCAAATGTACGAAATTAAATTTTTGTTGCTATATATAATTTAAAATGAGTCTTTAAAAGTTGGGAATTCAAGACGAGAACGAAATGAATAAATGGTAACAGTCAAATAAAAACTAGATTTTGATCGTCATCCGTTCTGACAAACGCCTAATTATGGCATTTAAGGCTACAATAATATATTAGGAAACCTGAAACAAATATTTTTTTACTGCTGCTACACATGTATATTGTACATATATATGAATATTTAATCTAACGCTGTCCTCCATTTCTTAAATGACCTGTGACGATAAACATCATTTCATGACTCAAAGGCTCATACTGTTTTAAATGTTTTCATGTGTAACTGCCGCGATGATTACGCAACCCGTTCGTTTTACATTGTTGCTTGTGTTACTTGTGTTACAGACTGAATCTTTTTGTCAGTTTATAAAAACATCATTCTATCATGTAATACAATATGCATGGCATAATATGTCCTGATATTTTTATATTCCATGGATGATATGATAATTTAATGGTTTAGCGATAATAATTTACAAATGGTAACTATATTGATATGCTTACTTCAGCAGGTGTATGGGGCTTAAAATTCTATGACTACTTGCACTAAAAGTATTATTAATATAAAAAGCTTCACTCAACTGATACAAAGCAACTCCACTGATCATATAATAAATACTTACGTGAATACCGATTTTTTGTTGAAGAAAGCAAATACTTATGTTTGCTCATTTCACTTATATCAAAGGATTATGATTCACACGTTTTAGCATGAGAAGCCTCTTGATAACGAAATCTAAATATGTTTGTTTATTTACTTTCTTGTTTGTTTATTTACCTTCTTGTTTGTTATAATACAATAGAAAATATTAGCTTTTATTTTATATCAAATTTTGAACTTACCGCTTAGTTACATACAAGTTTGAACATGCATACTCTATCCATATTATATGCTTGTATTTATTTACTATTTCCCTAATGTGCTTCTACAACATTGCTTCACACGTATTCAGTAGTTCTTTCCTTGTTTCAAAGAATGGTTTATAACGTATTGTTAATATTAGTGATGAGCCTTCATAAGTTTTAAAAAACGTTTTTATTAGAGAGAAAAAAGACAACATATTTATTTGTTATAGTATATTTACGACCCACTTCCAAACGATAAATATACACAATATATCTATTGTTTATCTATTTAAACAACTTGTTCAAATTTCCTACTTCTTTACATATATTTGCATCTCGGTTGTTGCAAAGTTCAAAACCTCTGTAAATTTTGTAAATTGTATTTATTAGTTTTAAAGATTTGATTGCGTTAAAATAAAATCCCGGAGTAATATTGTTTCGCTTTACTCTCACTGATTTTTCACCTTGTTGTTGTTGTTGTATCGTAAACGCTTATTTGTCAAAAGGAAGTTTTCTGCTTCAAAATATTTGCTGAGTTCACATTACAAAACAGAGATGTAAAGAAACGTTTCCGTTTACTTTTCAAAGACATGTCATTATGAGGAGAACTTTTAGCTTCAGTAGTTCAAGTAACCGAAGTATTATTCTTGTTATTGATTCGGCAGCCTGTAAAGGTATGAATTACTTAAAAGTGTAGTGCTTAAAATGGAGCAAAACGAGATAGATTATATTCGAGACAAAGGGCCAGAAATAGTCAGAAATATTACCTGTAACTCTACCTTGCTTGTTTATCTTGCCTCAGAAAAAGTTCTTTCTGATGAGGACATCCAAAAACTTGTAAGTGATTTCAAAATTCAAACTAGAAGATTTTTTTTTTATTATTAAGCTATAAACAAATTTTTTACTAGGAGAGCATTTCAGTCAACTTTCAAAGAGTAAAAAAACTCTTAGAGTTTTTGAAACAGAGAAAGAATGGTTACAAGTTATTACTAGATGCACTAAATTACACTAACCAATCTGGAGCTGTAGGAGTCCTAGAAAAGCTGAACCAGCCAACTCCGCCCCAAACCGCTGAAACTACTGGAAGGTTGGTTTCATCCAGTACTATGGCTGGTCGTTCTCAACAATCACATTCCAGATACCGCCTAAATTTTGTACCAGAAGTAGATGTTGAGCACGAAGTAATCGTGGTTCTAAGAAACGACCTGATAAGTGTCATGGCCAACGCTGATATCAACATGCGAATTATTTCGGAGTTGGCTTCTCTCCGGGTTTTTGATTACGCTGAGGTTGGGCCCATTCAAACTTCTTTTAACTATCGGTCAGAGCAGGCAAGGATGAATGCATTGTTTGACGTGATAAGCGCAAGGTCAGTTATTATTACATATTAATTTTATTGATAAGCCTGTATATCATAGGTAAACTTTTTTATTGTGAAAATTATAAACTTATTTAATTGCTCATGTTATAGCGGAAGTTCTGGTATCATTACATGTCTGGAGAAGTTATGTGATCTAACAGATCTACCGATATACTCTGAAAGGCTTAGGAAGGCAATCACAAGAAGATACCCAGGATCTTTGAACCTACGTGAAGCATAATGTGACATTACAGCTACATCAAATCACCAGTATGATAATTTATTTACCTTTTGTTGCCAGGAAGCTTTATAAAAACCTATCTTGTTAGAAAAAAATTTATTAGAAGGAATAAATAATAATGAGCAATGGATAATAGCTACCATCAGGAGCATACATATTTTAAGATCCTAATTATTTCCTGGTCAATAAACCAAACCTCCTTTATAAAAGCGCATACAGATTTTAAGATCCTAATTATTTCCTGGTCAATAAACCAAACCTCCTTTATAAAAGCGCATACAAATTGTATGTTAACATGCTATCACTCAGTTTTTCAGCATTTTTACAGTTTATATACCATATAAAATAAGGCGTGCAAATATTTTCACGACCGATATTTATTTAACGTATTTAACGAAACGTGCATCTAGTACTGGAATAATATAACAAATTGTACGCATGTATCATATTTTTAAAGCATTTTTAGTATCATATAAAATACATTGATAACATACATATAAATTTTGCAGCATACTTGCTATCAAAAGATAAATAAGCATACTCGCTTCCAGTACCAATAGATGCGATTTACTTTGCATTGACATACTTTTTCACACGTTTGCTTTGTCGGCATTAGGAAAAACATCATGAATTCAGCTCCCTGGAGAATAAACGACAAACAAGATATACATCATAACTTTTGTCCATGTTAACGTGGAAACAATTTTTCCAATGGTTATTTTTGCTAAACAAAATCAAAGCATATTTTATCAGAGCATCACGATCAATTCATAAAATGAATAAATTTCAGTACATAACAGAGACATGGGCTTAATATAACATATATGCTGAAACTATTCAGTTGTCAGTTTGGAACATCAAATAATTCAGCAGACTTGTCAACGAACTTTTATTTGGTGCTCATTTCATCAAAACGTGAAAATATTTTCTATCTTATTATATTATATTCTCGAGTGGTTATCAGGGCAAAAAAGATAACAACTATTTCATACCTGGTTCACATAACCTGTATGAATGCTCGGTACTTCTTCTTAAATTTTTAAATTATTTTTGTTTTGAAAAAAAATTGATTTTGTTAACATTTTATAATGGAGAAACATGAAAAAGATTATATTACCCAGAAAACGCCGGAATTAATGGAAAATATAGTTTGGTACGTTACGATACCAGCTATATTGCAGAGTAAAGGAATTTTAAATGCTGCTGATGTCGAAAAGCTTGTAAGCAGACATTATTAATCAAAAAGTAAAAAATTCTTTTGAAAGTTTATTTAATCAAAATTTAATCAAATTCCAGGAGTCCATAGCCACTAATTCTGAGCGAATTTCGGAGTTTCTTAGAATTCTCAAGACCAGGAAAAACGGATACGCTCTCTTGACACAAGCTATGAAAGACGTGAACCAAAGTGGCGCTTTAGAAATCCTTGAAGCTATACCACCTCCTCCTACACCTTCACAAGTTCCAACCGCTAGTAGTAATTTAACCACAGGTGCAACAATGGTTTCAAAAACTGGCGGCCAGTGGACTCTTGATTTTGGGGAGGCGGATGTCGAGAATGAAGTTATTCTAGAAGTGCAGAGTGACCTAATAAAAAATATGAAGTTGGAGGTATCCAATAGTAAGATCATTATGGAGTTAATGTCCCTAAAGCTCTTTGACAAGGATGAGATCTCCACTGTGCTAAATGGCACGGGTTACCGCACACAACAACAACGAATGTCAGAGCTATTTCAACTGATTTCAACATTGTAAGACTTGTAAATCATTTGCACAATTTAAGCTAAAATACTAACAATGAAAAATATTTTAATTTCAAAATAATTAATCATTTTTTTATTTTGACCTATTTTTAATGCACAGAGAATCTGAAGAAATAGTTCGATGCTTTGAGCGTTTATGTAACTTAAAGGATAATCCTACAGCGTCAAAAAAGTTTCGAGCAGTTTTCGAAAGTCATTTTGAAGGTTCCGTACGTAAGTCTTAACAACAGAAAATAGGACAATGGATGCTTTGACAAGACTATGAAACTAATAATTCTTTTTTTTGGCTGGATTCTTGATTTATGTAAATTTTATTTAATTATCCGTACAGTGAAATCATTTACAATAAACCTGACAGTGGAATATATATTTATTACCTGTCTAAAAAAAAATCCGAGAAATTATTTTGAGTTATTTTGTTTTAAAAAATATACCCTTTTTTTACATATTTTGCATAATTTTTTATTTATAGTCTAGTTTAGTTACAAGTTACAATAGACTTAATTACTTTTAAGATTATCAGTGAGCGTCAGCAGTGACCTAAAAGTGCCTCTAATTACCCCCTTAATATATCTCAACAGCGTTACCCTCCTTATAACCAAAGTCTTCCCAAAACAGATCAAAACCATCCTACAAGACTTCCTAAATTTCCTCATAATCTTCCCCTCTCTTCTCCCTTCCCAGCTAAATGTTTTCCAAGACCACAACATTTTTTCTCCCTTTAGAAACATATATTTCCCCAGCTGGAGAACAAAAACCCACAATATTACTGCTGAACTGCTGTTCATAACTATGGAAGCTTTAGTCACAATAGACAACTTATTCCAACTGCTTATCAGCACAACGCTCCCATAAATAGGCCATGCCATTAGCACGGAATGCATGAACGCAAAAATCATCCCGAATAGATCCATCGCAATGGCGTTTAGAATCTGTAAGCATCTATAATTGTGTATCAGCCTTTCCGGCTTTCTGAGTAAGCTAAACGTTCTATAATATTTCTTTCCTAGTGTCAGCTCCATGGACAGTATCAACGTCACATAGTACAGATATATGACTGCAATTAGTGTGGTAATTGTCCAATTAATGCTAAGTATTATGATAACATAGACGTGAAATAAGGTTGTTAGAAATCCAAAAGGAAAATAAATGTAGTATTGGTCGGGTATCAGCGCCGCAAAAAATATTATTCCGCGAGGCTTATAAATGCAAAAGATGCACATAAAAAAGCAAATCCCGAAACAGAGCGCACAGACCAGAGTTATGAGAAAGTCAAGAAGCTGGTTAGCTTTTGAAGTATCTGGGTTGTAAAGTGGCATGAACTGGTCTACAATTTTTTTCATGGGAATAATTAAAATTAAATGGCGTTGAGGTTTGATTGAATTTATAAAAAAATTTAATATGGTTTTACCTTGAAACTTCTTAAAGAATTGAAGCGTCCCATCAGTAATATAGCAAAGCTCATATGAGCACCATCTCGAAATTGAAAATATGCTTAAAGCAATTATCAGCCCGATTAAAAACAAAAGGGCGAGATTGTAGCGGCTCACGTTCCCATCTCGATAGTATTTAATTACAAGAGAAAGTAAAGCAAAAAACCAAAACAATGTAAGATTGTAGTTGGTTTTGAGCCTAAAAAAAGATTTAGTATCGGATGAGTTTATGGTTCTGTATGTATCCTTGTCTATATTTGATAGATAGGAGCCGTACTTTACGCCAATACGGGTAAGAGTTTCAAGTAGTTTTAGTAGCCGTTTACTCAACATTTTAAGCTAGTTTTATTTTAGCAGGCGCTGACAGCATTAAAAGAATATGTAAACTAACAATTTTTGCACTTCTCGTTTCTATGATATCCTGAGAGACAATAAGCGGAATAAACATGTTGTTTTTTTAACATAAAATAAACCCAGCAAGCTAACACATAGCAATGTGGCGACGTAAACACCAGATGAACCTCAAAATAATAGAGCAGAACCATTCAAACTGGTTTAAAGATACATTTAAAACAAACACGTAATATTTCCAATTTCAAAACTGACATCAAATTTGGATTTCTTGCAAATACTAGTATCATTTTGATGTATCACATGCCACACATGAGTAAATTTCCATGGTTATCAAGAAAAGGTCTAAGGTTATTATTGATCGATAAGCCCATACATCAGATTTAAACTCGTGTCAACGATTATCATTTTCATGTTTCACATGCCCTTTTATGCGTAAAGTTTCGTGACTATCAAGATACGTCATGGTTACGGCTACGTCATGCGCTTATCGGTGGGTGATCGATAAGCAACAAATATAATGAACATCAAGGCCAAAGGTTTAGGACTGGGTTACTGAAAACAGAATTCAAAAATTCCTGTATGTTCAAGAGATATCGCACAGACGGACAGACAGAAGGATAGACAGACAGACGGACAAAACGATTTCAATAAGTAGCTTCGCTTCGCCACTTAATAATTATAGTGCATTTATAATCCATTATTTTTTGTGTAATGGGGCTTGGTAGTATATAAGTTAAATGGCTAAGTAAACTTTGAAATTTTCAGAAATTATCTGGTAGTTGAGCGTTTACTATATCATAAGTGGATTTTCCGTATTTAACTTGTGATCAACATGGCATGGAACATAACCTTAAAAGTTAAGTGTGATTATAGTAAAGTAGAATTATTTAAAGCAAAGCGCTTTGTTTTCATTTCTTTTTTCGAATTTTGTAGGCTGGCCAATCTGGCTGGAATCTAATTGTCGACAATTTGGTTCTGTTTAAATGCTATGTAGTTTTAATAGCTAAAACCAGACGTTTGAAGCTATGTTATGACTCTAATACCAGCTTTAATATAATTAGGTAGTTTAAATAAAATTACTTACACGCGCATTAAAGTATTACATGCAAAATTACGATAGAGTGCTTACCTAAGAGTTGTGAAAAATAGATGACTATGAAGAAATAAATATAGGCGTGCTTCTACAGTAGCTAAGTATTGTATGAAGTTTTGAAGAATAATTTTGCTACGATTTTTTTTTCTACTTCAGTTGGTCAAAATTAAAAACATGCTTTAATAATTTTATAGAATTTTCGTTTAATCGTTAGTTATTTAGCTAGTCTGACGGAGCAATGAGTCATGGAACGAACAACTGGTCTACCTATATATTTAAGTTAAATAGGCAAAAACATTTCAAGCAGTGATTTTTTAATAAAGATTATAGGTCACAATCAAGTTATAATATGTTGATTTCCTAAAAAGCATTTAAACATTTAAAAAATTACGTCAACTTTCATAAGCATTTAATTTAAAAAATTCAAGAATTAAAAATTCATGTTTATTTTGGTAAGAAAAAGTTTTTACAGTTTGTCTGAAGAATTCTTTTAGA
>JAQIWO010001326.1:0-10508 GCA_034695405.1 Entomobrya muscorum | reverse complement strand
ACGTTTTTATTAGCATTTTAATATGAAAGCGTGAATTTAGCGTGGACAATCAAGTCGGGTTGTAAATGTGACTTGGTAATAATAATACTTGGAGTTGGTTTAAAATATCGTCAGTGAAGAGTTAATTTATCAAGAATTTCCAATGAAATATTTTATTGTGTATGGTTTGAAGATGGTATATTAGACGCGAGTGTCGGGGCCAGATTAAACAAAAATAAAATTATGGGACTAATATTTTTACAATAAAAGTCAACGTAACTTGATTGACAATCTTCGTTGATATTTTGAAGTAAAGGTGAAAAGGGAAAACAACCATGAGTTCTTTCAGTACGGCTTAAAATACAGTTTTGCATCTAAATATTTATATTTGACTCAAGATTACAAGTGCAAATGTGGCAGTTCACGAAAGTAGCTCTCATCATTTGTAGCTGACAAATTGTGTTATAGAAATGTTAATATAGTCCAGTTCCATCAAGACGCTACATCGTATTTTCCAATTTACAGGAAGGTTTATTTATTTACTAGGACGGATAAAGGGGGAAACTTTAAAAAAGTAACTTAGCAAGCTACTAAATTAAAGATACTCAATGAATTACTTATAATTAAAAATCTAATTAAATTAAAAACACTAACAACTAATTTTAATAAGTTTAAAATTTGCTAGTCATACTATTTGCTTTCAATCATTTGTTTTCCAATTGCACATACTACAAGTAAACTCCAAGTAGAACTGATTTAATCAGAAAACGTTTGAATGGCGTTAAGGATATTTTTACTAATCAGCATTTTACAATTTGTTTGTAGGCGCTAAGGTCCTATTTCATGAGTTCTTGTAATGCATGCTCCGAATATGTAATAATGCAAGGGACAACATTAATTTAACATTATTTTCTCGGATTTGTCTTTTTTCAGTCCTTTTCAAAGAAATGGCCATGTTAAATTTAACAATCTTTATTTATTGTTTCTCAATTAGCAGATGCAAAATATGTCATGCAGGTATTTTTCATTGTCTCGTAGATACTTTTCGACCCCAGCAGGTTTATGAACGAATTCTCAAAAGACATTTTAAAAAGTTATCACGGAACACTAAACGTGATGCTCCACATAAACTAGGCTAACGATTTTTTTTGCTTTTTAATAAATTTCTGTTTCTCAAATACACACGTGCGTTGCATCACGTGTAAAACTTTAACATATAAATAGGTCCTAGCAAAAAAACCATTCAACTCGACAGCTCCTTTGTCATTGTTATTCCTTTCATTATATATATTTTACACATCTTGCTCAGTGCAGGGGCCCTGAAAGCATCTGTATGTAGGATTGAATCTTCACAACCGGATATATTTCTTGTCTGACATTGAGTTGTTTTTAAAAGTTATTATGCTTGTCGCCTTATCAACGCTTCCCATGCTAGAATTGTAAGTCGCCGACCCATAGAGGATTTCGATTTCAACTAAAATGCAAGTGTAACGCATTATTAGCTTATGAAAAGCAATAAATATAAAAATCGTAGTGTGAAGGCTTTTGGATATGACATGGCTCGAGAGTCTGAACTGACTTAAAGTACATACATCTTTCTTTAGATCTCCTTCATTCAAGCGTAGTCAACCATGAAGACCAAATTAAAAAATAATAATAGAAGGGTGGTATAGGGTTAGAATTGAGCAATTTTTCAAAAAAAAACACATTCATTATTCCAATTGGACTCATCGCTGTCACTTCTTGCAACATTTTTGCTCCCACAAATATTACAAGTAATCCGAACCAAATGAGTTCGCTAAAGACAAAACCATTTGAGAAAGAAATATTAGCTGCTCAATTACTATCATAAACACTATCTAGGCTTGCAATGAAGACAGTTACACTTGTCTTCTTGGCTAATTTTGTTTTACTGACTTCTAATGAATAGCTCACATTGTTTGACGAGGATGGAAACAGAGGCACCATTAAAATGACTGGATGCTGTTTTAGTTTACGACCATCCTGAAACAATAAATTTACATCGGTTAAAATTGTGAGAGGGTGTTTTAACGCGTGGAGTTTACCAGGTTTTCAGGGTGCAATGCGAAATTTCTGGTTTTATTCTTATCGTATTCATTTGATTCATTTTGACTACACTGCTCTCCTGGAACTTACATTGGATGTAGCTAAACATAAGCGCAGGAACCTTATGATCAGCGTTGAAACTGTTTTTTTACTAGTAAGCAGGGAAGTAATATTTCCTGTAGCTCTATTAAACTTTCAATTAGACCAAAAAAAGTATTACATACTAGTCACCGGGACCTACGTCCTAATTATATCATACACATTTCTCTTAATGATGCCAACAAATAATACCCTTTGCTCTGTGAAGGGTGCCAAGTACGATTAGGTTTCATGGCTCAACAATCCCACAATCCGACGACGATATTGGAGGGTTTCATTCGCCGACAGCTACCCTTTTCTTTCCCATTATCCGACACTGATCCGAAGTAGTCTCATTGAACGACCGGATAAGGCACTCAAAATTTTGGCAATGTAATGCAAAAGTTTAACTTATAAATCAAATCCCAGAACAAACTTTTCACACCCTTCTTATTTGTATGTCTTATATACTTATATTCCTATTCCAGTTTACCTAACCATAATATTAAATAACATTAAATTTAGCCGGCTGATGAAGCTTTTAGGGATCGGAGTCGGATATTGGGACGAAAAAAGGTGACCGTCGGTGAATAGGACTCTCCAATTTTGCCGTCGGATTGTGGAGACCGTCGGTCTTTGGGAATGGACCCAGAAAGAGAGTAGTCAAATCCTCTGTCCTGCTGCCAGTTTCTGTACTTTGCAGATAACCTCCGGGCGCTACGTAACCTCTACACAGTTGGAGTAGTTCCTTTCAGATACCTGAAATCAGAAAACAATTGTTGAATGATAAACTTGGCCACTGCACTCTCGTCAGTGACTTTAGCTCTATGCAGAAATATAGCATCTTCGAAAAATGCAGCTCGACAGCCTTCTCCACCAGTTCTAACCAAGCCAAGCAAGGATACGATGGATGTTCTGAAGAAAAAAAACTAGGACCTCTACAACAGAAAATAATTGATTTTTTAATTTGTTATTTTAGAAAATCTCAGTTGTTTAAAGAATTAGAATTATTTTGATTAAGTTTAGCCTATTTTCGTCGTAAGTTAATGCAGCCCGTCAGTCTACCCCATTCAGCATCGTTTTCGTTTAAAAAGTTGTTTCCAAATTCTAATCGTGAGTCATGAAGATTAATAAACTCTTTGAAAAAACCATACAAGTCGACAAATCACCTGTCATTGCGTTGGTGTTTTGGTACTTTTTCATTCTAACCTATATTGTCTACTTACTACAAGGTTCTCTGTGTTTCTGTTGTGTTGGATAAATTATCATTAGCTGAGATAATTTATGAGTGGCGGTGAAGTTTTTTTTAAAGTAAACGACATTCGAAATTCTTGTACTCATATTAAATGCAACCTTATTGCCTAGTAAAAAAATATATTCCATCACTAACCCATTGTATGTAGCTTTGCGAAATTTGTTTACAATTTGAGCCCAACCAAAACATGAAGCTTGCGACTGCACTATAAATACGGAAGAAATAAACCAAAATACAAAAATTATCTTCAAATAGTTATTAACCGTGACCTAAGGTTTATTATTAAAATCATACAAACTTTGTAAAAGACATATTGCTGCACTCACAAATGGTAAGTAAAGAAACCTAAAATGTTTATCTACTTTATGTAGAATCTACCATACGTTTTAATACTATAATATCCAGAGCACGTTTCGCATCAGTCACTATAGCGCAGAAAGATTTGAACTAATACAATCTAGGTTAACGTAATAATTTATTTGTCAACACATTTATTGATAACATGGAAGCCTTTGTACTATGGGTTGAATTAGTGGCTTTGAATCTTTTTTACTAGTAAGCTGTTATTTAATTTGTGGTAGGTATACCTTCTTCGTTGAATCTTGAAATAAAATTTCGCATTCTTTAATAATGCATGAGACAACTTCAATAAACATTGAATCCGACTGACCTGTCTTTATTTCCTTTTTGCAATTTGATATTACTTTTCAGCACGTTTGTCATTTCAGGAATAGTCGTGTTCAATTCGAGTTAAAAATCTTCATCGGTAGCTCCGCAACGAACGGCAAAGTATCTACAGCAAATATTTTTCAGATTCATTGTACCGTAAATCGTGTCTCTTCCAAAATACAAATTAGGGTTTTAGTTTCCTACAAAATTTACAACATGATTTAACTGTTGTAATTCTTGATAAACAAAGTGGATATGGAAGCATTGTCTATCAGCCAAAAGTCACCCCTGGTATTACATTTACATGCAGAAACGAGCAAGAATCATTAGCAAATGAAACAAATTCCCGAGTAATTGTTAAATAGTAAGTAATTGTTAATAAATCCAGAAAGCATACTTGACGCAACGTAGATTGTTTGAGAAACTCCTGCAAAGTATGACACGTGCCTTAAGACCAAAATTGAACAAATACGTTTTATGTGGATTACCTGGTTCCCAAATTCCAGAGACTTTGGCTTTTTCTAATGTTAAAATTTATGCTACAAACTTTTAAATGTTCTCGTAGTAATTCCTTGCTAATTTTTACCTCGTCCCTATCGACTTCCACAGTTCAAATTATCTGTATGTGAAGTAATGCTTTAAATAACCAATTTATAATTTCGGCATTAAACTAAACCATTTTGAAATTCCGTCATCCTATCACTCAATTGATTTGAAAGAAATTTTGGGTGTGATGGCGTTTAGAAAGTCCAGACACAAGTCAAAATATAAAATAAAAATAAAACAACAACCAATAAGTGAATAATATTTTGCTTCTCAGCTTAGCCACTGGCTACAACTACAGTGGAAACTGCGTAATCGTACATAATTGAAACATATTTGTTCCAAACGTCTTTTGTTCAGGTTTTCTGCGAAACATTATATTAAGTTCATTATTATCCGTCCACTTTGATGAAAACTGGTCTGGAAAACTTGATCAAAACATGTCGGAGAGAAATAAATAAAACTGTGTATTGTCGTTGATATAACTCATGCTGAAAATGTAAAAACACCGCACTTAAATTTAATTACTAGTTTTTAAAATTCAAAATAACAATCAGTATTTATTTCGTAGTAAGTGAAAGTTTACTGATGGCCGTATTCAAGAAATCTGGATCTATCTAAAATTGCATGAACTTACAGACAGACACACGGATCAAATAGAAGGATACTATATCAGGAAGTAATATCGCCGATAGAATTACACTTAAAATACATTCAATGCATGTGCATTCATACACAAGTTCAATTTTCTTGATTTTCCGCTTAAAGTTTTTATTTTTCTAAAGTTGTGGTTAAGCATTTACATAAGGTAGAAACTGTAACTGCAGAAAATATAAAAGCTTTTAGTACGTGAACATTTCGTTTTCCGTGGGTTCCGTATACTACACTAATTATTTTTGTTGAGATGAATGTTTTAGTTTTAAAGAACACAATTTTCAAAACTATTTTTATTAATTTATTTTATTAAACAGCGCACATAAGAAGTAAATATGTGCCAACATTGTAAACTTTAAAGCGGCTATAAAGTACACCTACATCATATTTATCTTGAAATTAGAGCACGACACATGTCTAGTTTGCCTATTTGATTTATAATAGTTTCTGTTGTAAAAAAGCGATACTGCCGTGCACTTTTTAAAAATTTTAAGTGGTATAACCTTTCTATCTGTTCATAATGAGAATGCAGGGAGTAATTTAGTTAAATGAATGTACAAAATGAAACCAAATCATAGAATTTCTTTATAATAAGTTTATTAACTATATTGATACATTTTGAGACCGTAGGGTGGAACAGTGGACACACAAGATCGGTGCATGCACACGTTCCGAATTTTTTTAAAACTGCAACCAAAACATGTCGGTGCACAAATTAACGATGAGATGGAGGATGGATTGATGCAATGAAAATCCTTTTTATATTTAGAATGCAAATATACTTAACTCTAATTGTGATCAAACTTGACTCCCAAGTGTTTTGAAAGCTTTATTTATTAGGATTGATAGATTACGGGGGAAATAAAAATAAGTTTGAACAACCATCCCCTAAATTGAAAACTTGCATTGCATTACATGCACTTAAATGCCATGTTAAAATAACAAACACCACCAACTAGTTTAAAATTTATCGACCATACAATTCGTCATTTTATTCGATAATTTTAGGTTACACCTGGAGATTGCATGTGATCTAGTAGAAAGTGGATTACATATTTGGTAAAAAAAATTAATTGGCGTTTAACCTGTTGTTAATAGTAAGCAGTTTTGTAATTATCAGTGGACCCTTTTTGCATGCAATTCATATATTCAGGGGCAAGTAAAATTATATTGATTCCGCTTTCAAGCTTTTATACTTTGAATGCAGTTGTTTAGCTGTTGTTTAAAAAAGTTATTATAAGACATAAACAAGTATTTATGTGAGTTTCATGCAACTCCTTTGTGTTGTGTTAAATGCTTTAAAGAGCACGCTAATGAAGCTTCATTCGGCAATTCATTTTAAAAATTACAAACACTTAAACAGTAATGTGTACCCAACTTTTTAACCCTAAGCAGGTCATAAATGACACTTGCATTGTATCCATCTTGGAATTGAAAGAGAGACTTCTAATGTAATTCGGATGGGGTGCAAAATAACTTATTTGGACGCAGAAATTTATGTGATGTCCACAAACACAAATTATGCTTTACTAATCATTCGTATTTAATGTTTCAGTATGCTTGTAAAAAATGCCAGGAATATTAATTTTCTTACGAGTAGAAAGTATGCATAACGCTTTTACTGTCACAGCAATTCAGACGACAACTTTAAATTACTGACCAAGGAAGAGCCAAACAACGCTGTAGTAGCTGTGGGAGCGGTGTTGATGTTGGAAAGCCACATATGATGAGCTCTACATTCGGATTAGTTGGGAGGAGGTTCATAGTAGCCTACAACGGAAACGGCCCGCAGGAAAAGAACTGCAAGCTGAGAACAATTTTAAGAAAACATCAACAATTCGATTAAGGATATTACGTCAAAACAATTGTGATTGTGTTGTCGGTAAATGTACAAATCACGCTTACAGTTGTCATTTTGCTGGCGTGAGAAGTCGTTTAGTGGGGATGAAACATGTGCATTGGTTGACGGTGGATGTGTTTCTTGTGAGATGAGTTGTACTTTCAGTTACCAAAACCAGGAAACAAACACAGTCATATTAATTAGCTTATCCCGATTACTTTGATATGAAACTTGTTAGCATAGCGGATGACGTATTGCAACGTAGACATAAAATTTTAAATTTTTTTTGTTCGTTTTTAATAGATGATGCTCCAGCTGCACGGCACATTTAGCTGGTGTGGTATTTAGTGTAAAGCATATGAATAACAGGTTTTATTGGCGAGCGGAGCGTTTTTATGTAATTTTATGCAACCAAAGATATTTCATTGTAGAACTGCAATAATTATTTTGTACTGTAAAAAGTAATTTATAGATGCATGACACATGTTGAAGTTGAAGTTAATCAGAAACTCTTTTAAAATACATTAATTGTTCCTATTGTTCTATTGCCTGAGATTTAATTTTGAAATTTGAATTAAGACCTATTGGTTTGAAAGTTGATTTTAAATGTGTAGCTTGACTTTTTCACTTGAAAGTTTCGCTTGAAATTTCAGATTGAACATTTATTACAAGATTTTAGCTTTAAGAGATAGGCCATTTGAAGCCCTCAAATGCCTCATTTCTTTTCGTTTACTTAGTTTATCATCCAGTTATTGAAGTTGAACAATCTGTTGTTTCACGTTACTTTTAAGTGCGGAAATTTTAAAATTATGTCATCGAAACATGTCAGTTTTAATTTTCGTCATACACGATAGGTTTGATTTAAAACAAATCTAGAAGCATATGACGGCCTAAGTGACACTAATGGATCGTAAACATACACATAAAACCTGGTTATATCCATTTTAAAGAAAATATTAAGGCTAATTATACAGTCTCTGTTAAACAAGAGAAGTCTGTGGCTTACTTCTAGATAGAAGCTCCAAACCTTTGAGTAAATGAAGCTTCAATTATGAGTAAATGATTTAGTATGCTTGCCAGTTTGGGCATATACTACCACAAGCAAACTATTAAAAAGAACATCTGATAATTTTCTTACAAAATATTGAAAATAAGAAGAAAAAAATTTAAAAAAATGTTTCTGGAAACGTTGCCAGTGATTCTGTGAAAAATAAATATTTCTGTTTGTTTCCGTATGCGCAATTTATGAATTTAAATTTGACAAAATGCATTGAATAACAAACTACAAAACCTTTACTCGTCTCGTTAAATAATCATTTATTTTTATTAAAAGTAGACAATATACGTAACACTGTTGAATTACTATCACAGCAGCAAAAAAGTCGATCGATAATAAACATATAGGCAATAGGTAATTAGTTATGAATTGAAAGTTCAAATCGCAATAAAGGAAAAGGGCATATGTTGGACAAGAAAACGGCCTGGTTTATCTGTCTCCACAGGGTTTCTTCTAATAGCCACAGCAGTAATGCTCGTGGGGATAATCATCTTAATGATGTAGGTTTTAAATTATGTCTCGCCATTTTCCCAATTCCATTTATAATACTCTTTGAATGGCAGAACAACCTTTTGCTTACCAAAGGTATGAAGGAAGCAAAATTTTCTTTCGTGGCATCAAAGTAAGCAAATTTGAATTTAGGTTATCCACTTACATTGTTCGAATTAAAAGAAGTGTGTAACAGACAGTAGGCACAAACTTAAAGAAAACCGATGTAAACAACCCAGCTAATTTTATTTTCAACATTTGAAAATAAAATTCGTGAAAAATAATTTCTTTCAGGTAATCTTCAAATAAATATTTAGCTTTTTTGCATTTTTCCCGTGGGGGTGACCACAACCAGGAAACCAACACAGTCATATTAATAAGCTTATCACGATTATTTTGGTGTCAAGCTTGATAGGATGAGGATTACGGGCTGCAATGTAGACATAAAGTTTTAACATTTTTTAAGTCGTTCTGTAAGAGATGAGAGTATCTAGCTACACATCCCATTAAGCTGGTGTGAGACACATTTACATTTGTTTACGAATTAAAATACATAATTTACTTACTGTTAGTACGAACCTTCTACGTATTTTATAGATAGATGCAAATATCATTTGTCGCTACGTGCGTCATTGTGAATGCAGTGCGACGAGACGACTAGCGCCAATGAATGTACTCAAGCCAACAGGAGTTATAGAATTACTAAAATTTCGTTAAATCGATTTATTACAAATCTACTCATAAGCGTTTTATGATAAACTTGGTATTAAGTTGAATTAAGTTGATTCATTAAAAATGTTTTAAGTTCTTTTAAATTGAACATATGTCCGATGTCGTTCTGTACCATTGCAATGCAATGCACCCACTACAATTGAAATACTAAATAAAGTAGTGCATGTGTTCGTGTTTCAAGAAACAAGCTTACTGCAAATCGTAAAATTGCTGAGCATAAAAAATGACACCAGAAAACAGATAGACTTAAAATTCACAGATATGTCTCAGATCTCTTTCATTTATTCGTATTGTCTAACGTTTTATGGCATTGCTATTATTTTTTTACAATTTTTCTAGATTAAAAAGTTTGTGACTTTCATTAAAATTAAAATTGGTTGATATCTTTCTCAGGTGCAAAAACCAATTCCCCACGAATAAAATGAATTTCAACGACCGTCCCCTATGCGTCTTTATTTCCGGCATGAGTCCTGGAATCATTTGAATTTCGGTTCCCAGTATCAAGGCTACCAGTGATTCTACTCAGGCTGTTCATGAAACTCAGATTACCTACTGGTCGCAGGAACTACTGCCATCATCATTCCCTCTGACACACTTACCTTAATGAAGCCAACCAAGGATGCCCATTTTTCTGTGAGGCAAAGCACAGGGAAGTACGGGGAAGAAGAAGAGAGCAACGTGTGGAAATTAGTTACCATATAATGCATAATGCTACATTCAAAAACATAATATATTAAACGATATTTGTATATAATGGTTTTCATAGCACTCTTATTGTTCTGACTTATACTTCTAAATAACTGATTTTCCGATACAATTTGTTTTGTTTTTACGATACAATTTGTACTTCAAAGCAGGCATCCAGAAAGTTCCGTGGCTCCCGGAAACGAGGAAACAAGATGGCCGCCACCATGTAATAATCCCGGAAAAAAGATAGCTGCGGCCGTCTAAATTCTCAACAAGATGGCGGCCACTATTACAGATTCCCGGAAACAAGATGGCTGCCACCATCTAAATGACCTAAAAGATGGCCTCCACCATGTAAATGACCAACAAGATGGCGGCCATGATCCAAAAGTCCCGGAACCAAGATGGCTTCCTCCATCTAAAAGACCGACAAAATGGCCGCCTCCATGTAATGACCA
>JAQIWO010001325.1:0-10509 GCA_034695405.1 Entomobrya muscorum | reverse complement strand
ATCTCAACGTGGAAATGTTTGGGGGAAAAAGGGTCCGGCAGAAAGTAGCATTCGGCAAGCGGTAGTCCAAGTGTTTCTGCAAAATACTTCTTGTACAACAACAACGAATCGTAATCATAGCCACTTTGGAGTTCCATGTAGTTGCTGAGCATATATTCAGCCGCTTCCTTTTCCGTTGTTCTTTTGTTGAGTTGGTGAAAGCTGTTGTTTAGAAACCTCGCAATGCCCCTGGCACGAAATTCGTGATAATAGCTTTCCCATGGAGTCAAAATTTGGAAAGATTCCCTAAGAATCTTGTATCCAGCCTCGAGAATTTCCTTGAGTGAGTCATACGTCTTTGGTGGGGAAGGAACAGCGAGCATGTTAAACGTCCCATTTCCATAAAACCCGCAAACAAGCATGCCAAAAATGCTTACACAAATGAAAAGCTTTCGGAATCGAGATTGATTTGAGGAGATGGAGTTGCAAAAAAGAGCACCCGAAACATCCATCAAATTTGCAATGCTACTTACATCTGCACCTCCTTCTAATTTACGAAAGCAAAGATAAGTTGTTGCTACTAAGACCAGAATGATCAGCCAAATCTCTGCGGAAAACGGATCCAACCAAGTTGAAAAGTTGGCAAACCCGATGGATTTGGAGGACGACAGCTTGATGCAATAAAGCGGTTGCGTTTGAATATGACCTGAGAAACAAAGTCCCGTGTTTCTCCAATAAAATTGGGAAATGGTACCGCCATAGTTCAAGTACGACACCGCGTTTTTTATATACTGCCCAGTTACCCAAGTGTCTAATTTTTTTCTCTCGATTGGGTCGTTCTTACTTACAACTTTAAAAGACATGTTGTGAGCGGTTGACAGGAGAATGGAGGACATAATCTGCTTTGTGCACGCATAAAATGTAAGAGATCTAAAAAGAAGTTTTGGACAGTCATGAGTATTGTTGATTTCCTTTTCAGAATATGCATATGAATACTTGATATGGACAAGTGCATCTACGTGTCTCATGTTTCCCAATCTAAATAACCGTCTATGCAGCGATCCCAAGTCATGCGAATGCTCGAGAAGCATAATTTCCAGAGTTGGCTGGTTTTCTCGCTGTTCCGAAAGACAGTAACCATTACAAACAATGGAGTAGTGAATTTGTAACGCATTGCTTCTGCCGGTCTCCTGGCTGAAGTACAGAAGAATTTTCAGCGCTGGCATGTTTCGTGTTCTCGAGGAGAATAGTTCTGTTGTGTTGGGAGGCTGAGCATTTTGCATGGCATGTGTCGCTAAAAAAACGAAGAGTGTTGTGGGGTGCATTCCAAACTGGGAAAAGGGATCAGAATTGCTAGTTGAAATATCATTCCTCAGAACAAGATGGGTAGGCTGCGAATGTTTGAAAGGGAAATGATAGTCGAGCTCATCGTCGTAGCTTTGCAGGATCATGTTTGGAGTTGTGTTCAGTGGAAAGCCACAGTCGCGGAGGTCAAACGAGTAGAAGTAGAGATGGTACCTTCCAGACTCTGCGACGACTGACTCTAGAAAGTTTTGCAAGGCCCTTCTCATAAGTTCCGTCTGGCACGGAGTATCCGTTGCCTTTACTGCTGCACCAACGACGTAAATTAAAACGCAAAATACGATTATGGTGGCCATTAGGATACGTTGTAGTTTTGGACAGTATTTTGTATTCCACTTGATTTGTTTTTAATGAATTCAATTATTATTTTTGTACTTTTCTTAGCTACTCAAACTTTTCTGAATTCCTCCTTAGTGTCCAGACCAAAATGCAAAATAAAGTCTTTATCTTTTAAGTAACGATGGCGCAATTAGTTACTACAAAATTTTTGTGTCACGTTTTGAGGATAAGAAAAGAGTGACCAACTCCGTAAAACCCCGTTTGTTATTTGTTTCTCAGATTGTTGTCTCCAACTACTGATTCACGAATTTCATTAACGGTATTCAAATTATGAAAGTTTTAAAATTACGTTTTTGTACTTTTTGTACACCGTTTTTCAAACCATACTTCGTTTCGCCGCACGAATTCAAATTAATAACTATTTATTACCTTTTGGTATTTTTCGGGTTTGTACTTATTCCTTTAAAAACAAGGCTAGCTTGCTAACTTTACGGCGTCACTACATATTTGGTGTTGCCTTGACATTTATAGCAAATTGATTTTCTCGTACAGCATTCATGTCATGTTTGTCAGCTGGTAATGTCAACGAGTAGTCTATTTACGTCACTACGCAAATATTTATTGACTTCCATTTTATATTCAAATTCGTTAACACTGCATGAGCTTTCTTCAGTTCCTTTTTGTTTCATGTCGTCTTTATATTCTTTGGATTTCTTCCCTCTTTTCCTTGATTCTTTTTAGTTTTTTTCTTTATGCGGGGCATAGTTAA
This sequence comes from Entomobrya muscorum, assembly GCA_034695405.1. Taxonomy (NCBI): domain Eukaryota; kingdom Metazoa; phylum Arthropoda; class Collembola; order Entomobryomorpha; family Entomobryidae; genus Entomobrya; species Entomobrya muscorum. Next base: position 8,120 of record JAQIWO010001325.1, on the reverse strand, counting down.
CGGTTCATGATCACCAAAAATCCTTAAATCAATAATTGCAGAGCTCTATGTATCATCATTGTTTGCATAACCATGTTTAAGCATAATGGGTTTGTGCATCCTTTCCATTGTATTTGTAATGCCTTTAGTCAAACTTTACCCATGACAAACGCTAATTAGAACAAAGTTTAACACACTAACTATGATACTTTTTTTATTCATTAATACGCTACGGGAAGGTTACTCAAAAACATTCGTGGAGTTTGTACGGAGCAGAATACACTTCCTGTTGTTGAAATAAAGTTTTCACCCACGTCATTCTACTTGAAGGTGATGATGAGTGGTAAACAACAAGTCAATTATTTTGAAAGCAACCGGTTGGCATGGCAACTGACTGCAAAATAATGTCATTGTAAAGAGCGTAGAGTAGTGGTTAAGTAAACTCCGGGATAATAGTACAAACAATTTTGTCACCATAAATGTACGTTTCGCAAATTATTTTGGGAATCAAAGTTCTTTTATTCAACCAAATGTTCTGCTATTTTTAAATCCTGCGGTCGCACATGAGTAGATAAAGATTCCAACCAATAGGGATCTAGAAATTACTCTAAACTAGATGCAGGTTAGTAAGCTTCCATTTGTTTATCTTGTTTTCCTGAAAATCTAAAACAGCAGCCGCAATAAAAGTTCTGACGATCAACAATCAAACCGATCGTACATATTTAACACGTTTAGATGTAACTTGGTCTACCAGTTCACAAGTTTAAGATTTAGATATAATTTGTACGAAATATTTATTCGTGAAGCGCGGTTCAATTCCATTTCCATTTCCAAAGATGACAGCAATACATACGTTTGAGCATGTAGCCGTGATTTTGGTTTTGTATATGCACCACTTACAAAACGCTAAAGATTGGCTGGAAACAGAAATCTATAAAAAAAATAGTAAAAAAAGCAGAATCTTTTCCTTATATTTTGATTTGGTCTCAAACTCTTCGCAAATCATGTTAACAAAGTTGGGAGCGAAAATTGATGTGACTTGTTGTGTGTTCATCCAGCCCCAGCTATGGACGGACACTATAAACCCGTGCACATACCCATTCCAATCAAAAACTAGGGCTTTGCTCGGTAACAAAATAAACCCACAAATAAACCCCGATTCCCTAAGGTAGCCGCATCCATTTTACTTCAACGTCTGCTTGCTTATAACGAATGTCGAAACAATTTCCGTATTGAAAGTATGGGTTATAAACAACAAATCAAAACAAAATAAAAGATGTTGAAAAAAGATCGAAACGTGAGAGCTACTAGTTATGCTATAGTAAAAGAAACAACATTTTGTGGGTAATACGTATTGTGTAAATTATTTACCATTAAAAACTGTCAGCCTCAAATATTCAAATATTGATTTTTTAAATAAATTTAATTTTAAATAAAGTGACCAATGTCCAGGCGCCTTAAAAAGGAAACGTATAATGTCGTGTGTTACGCTTAATAAATTTTACTTACTTGGTCGTAACAGCCCCTTAAATCAATAATCCATGGACTTCGTTAACCATCATTGTTAGTATAGCATAGCTTAACTGTGGTGGAACTGGTAATACACCTTTTGTTTCAACTAAAGACAATGTAGCTTAACACAAAAATCATATTATTGTCACCATCTGTAGTAAATATTTCCACTGAAAGAAAGCTGGTCAGTCAACATTCACGGTTTTAGTGCGGAACATAATATATTTCCTGTTGCTGAACCAAAGCTTTCACTGGCGTCACTCTACTTGAAGGTGATTATGACGGTAGAAAAACAGTTGTTTTTTCAAAAGTAGCAGGTAACCATGGAAACAAACCGAAAAACCTCCTCTTACAGTCCTCTTACAGAGTTCAGAGAAGCGGGGAAAGCAATGTCCGGATAAATAAGTATAGTGGTAAACAGTGTCTCTGAATATGACATTGGAAAAATCTGGATTCAAAGCTTCTTTTTAAGTAATTACGTTTGTTTTACAAAATTATTATTCGTCAAACAACTTGATTCACCTCAACTTGAAAACAACGATGACAATGCTAACTTGTTGGCATTTCTTGGGTTTTCTATTCGCTCTACATAATCACCAGTACTAAAAGCAAAGGCTTAACAGAAATTGTTACCAAATAGAAGTTTTGAATTGTTTATATCAGAATTTTTCGCCCGTTAAAACTTAAACTCCAGGTTTTAGCACGGTTCAATAAAATCCATGTAACGTAGGTTACCAGAAAACACTAAAAATTCAAGAGAGCAGAAAGGTCTGCTGTATGTTGATCCAGCACCAGCCATATACTGACGCTATAAAACCTAATTAGAAAAGAATAAACGAAACCTAGGGTTATGCACGGTAGCAAATAAAATCCGTCAAAAACCCCAGTTCCTGCAGAGTTGCTGGGGCGTTTCATTACAAAGCGCGCTTGATAAAAGCGGAAGCCCTTTTACAATTTATCTACAAATGTAAGCGAAATGCTACATTTTCAACATTAAGTCTTTCCTTTCTATAATCCTCAATCCGGAAGCCCGCGTTACCCGTTTTACCCATGCCTATTTAAACCTACGTGCACTGCATGACCTAAATCAACGTACATACGTCTTTCCAATTATCACGATACACTTTTAAACTTGTGATACATCAAGAGGAAGTGGAAGAATATACCAAATGCGGGTACGATGAGATAGCGCAGAATCTAAGCTATTACCATGTCTAGGCACAATGTTCCACCTTGTTTGCTATGGCAGTAACGATCACTGAAGAAACACGATAGATTCTTCGAAAATTTTAGCAAAGCGCTCCAATCTAGCTCTTAAATTTTGAAACGCTGTCACCTAGACAAATTAAAACAAAATTGCCTAATTTTTTCAGAAACATCTTCCCCACTCTTTGACCTTTTAGATAAATTGCCAAAACATGTTATCGAGTGATATAAAACGCCACAATCAGAGCCAGCAATGTAAGCCAACAACCGGATCAAATTACAGACAAATTGAACGAGTGAGAAGCATACTAAAGAAGGATAAGTGATTGGCGATTGAACGTATACCACAAAAGGTTAACCTCCATTTGGAGGATGTACCATGATAAGTTAGGACTATCCATTCGCTGTGGTGGGCGGATTTCTGAAATACTAACCTATGAAAAATGCAAATGCGCAAATCTCAAACGAGAGAACACATTTCGTTGTACCACAACGGTCTTTAGTATTTCTTTGGCCAAACTATTACTGGATATGAAAGATATATTCTTCCTTATCAACCTTCAACAAATAAAAAGTCATCACAGAGGCTTCCCTACGTGTGAAGTTTTAATGAGTAAAGCAAGAACCGTGAAAAATTTGAACTTGATTGACCCAGAAACAAAAAACTTACGGAACTATATCTTTATAATTGGAAAGACCTATGTATATCGTTCCAACAATCACGTATATCGTGTTTAAAACAGCACTAAATATATACACTTTTTAATTAGTTTTTTGTTCTGTTGAGTAAACCTAATGAGTTTTTTTGTTGTTATTCCGTGTGTAGATAATTAGGTTGAATTTCCAATACCAACAGATTATAATTGCATTGTTTGAAACTCACAAGGGAAAGCACTAGCATGTCATCTTAAAACCGATCTTCTAAAACTTTGGAGAATGCTTACATACAACACGCGAAAAAAAGTACAATTTTGCAACTTACCATTTTCTAGACTCCAGCTTTCGCCGTGTAATTGTGTATATATACAGCTTTTTATTAAAATGATCCTTAAACAAATTATAATCTAATTTTAAGATCATTTGATATATAAAAAAATAATACCGAAATGAAAAAATATACTTCAGAATACAATATTGAAATTCTAAGGCAAAGACGATGCGACTTTATTTTTGCTTGTGAAGCCTTTGTGATTCAGGTAATAATAATTTTAAACTATTTTAAACTACCTTATTACAAAATGACTGATTGAATTTCTCATAAGATATTTTACATAGAGCGGTTACCTTGTAAGCTTTCAAAACAATAGATATCGTGACAACCAATTATTTTTGCAAATTATTTTTCTGCAAAACCAAAGACACAAGTAAATAGGTTTAGAAATTCTAAAAAATAATTTATTTCTGTAATTTTTGTGGGAAAGTACTGAAGAGAGCGTACAAATGACTGACGCAGAAACACATAACTATTCCTGTAAAAAATATATTCAATTGTTTTTAAAATTTAATATTATTTCCAATCATTTATTCGATGAGTTTGTATGATTGTGCCTTGCACATGGACCAAATTATATGGTGGTGTGGATGTGGTTGTTAAGTGGCAAGCGAAGCGAAGCTACTTATTGGTTTTACAATGTCTGTCCGTCCGTCCGTTCGTCCCTCTGTCCGCGCGATATCTCTTGAACGGTAAAGAATTTTCGAAATCTGTTTTCACCAGTCTATTCCTTATCCTTTTAGCTCAGTGCAGAGATTAAAGATTTCCATGTCTACCCTCATTTATAGTGGACAGTGGACAAAGTGGACAAGGTGGACAGATACAGGACATGACTCTATGACTTCTGGTTCTCAGGTCGCCACATAGCAGACAGGATTTTTATTACACAGTTTAGATTTGCAGCGAGATATTTTTATGTGGGAACTTTGACTTTGACCGCATGCCAATTTGCAAACAAAAAGGACATCAAAAATTGTACCCTCCGCACTTGCGTTACAACTTACAATACAATACAAAAGAAAGTGCTAGAAGTATTAGTATTTTACATTTCTTTCTCATTGATATTTGATTGTGACGATTTAAGTGTCGGGTAGTTTAAAAATAACTTAATTTGGAATACGTGCAATTTAATTTTCAAGTAATTGCAATAAAATTGTAAATAAGCTTATTCGTGGACGGCATATAATATTTGGCCGACTTCTGCGAAAATATTTTCTTGAAATAAATTTCTTCTATTCTTCAATGTTTGATAGCATTAAATTTGCTTTGTTTACCAATTACCACATGGCCTATTGAAATTGACAACGGAGGTACCTGTTTATTAAGTTTGTAAAAAACTATTCATGATTATTATTATTAAAACCACTTCTAATTCGCAAAATAAGTTTCTTGTTTGCGTTACCTGTACACTCGTCTTCACATCTGCTCTCACGTGTATTTCCGCCGGTGCCACACACAGGTGAAAAATTCTTCAAACAGGAGCAGGCGCTAATGGGATCCTTTCTCTCGTGGACATGGTCCATTTGATGCGACCTCGGTACCTGGCAGAAGTGAAATTGGGTTTTTAAAAGTAGGGCTAAATTTTTTCGATGTAAAGAAAAGAGCAATGCTAAATACAGTACCCATTGAAGTTGCTACGCAGTCATTGCTATATGTGGTCCCGTCTACGTCACAAACGAGTTGAATCACCATCAGACATACGAAAGGGTCCTTACTTGGACCAGCTCCCTGCGCGATTTGCTCTGAAGGAACTCCTAAAAGGAATAAAAGGTTCGAATGAATAGTCTCATTATTTATCGCCACCAGTACAAACAATGCAAAAATACCAATTGACTTCATCCTTGTTGAATTGGTTTTGCATCTAGAGTCTTTTTCCTGAGTATTATTATTTATTGGTTATTCTGTTAGAACTTACTCGTTTTTAAATACTTGTACGAACATCAGTGGTTTTTAATCCAAACATGAATTCTTTTTATACCCTTCTAGTATAAACTTAATACAAAATAAAAGCAGATACGTTTACGTATATATTTGTGGCATGTTTTAAATAAGTTCATACTGCACGACGAAGTCGACCACATACTTTTTCGTTCAATATCTCTCCTCTGATCCACCAATTTCATTAGAAACAAACTCAAGTTGAAATTGTAAAAGTTAATGAAAATATACAGAGACGTTAAGTGTAACTGACCCAGATATGTGCATTTGCAAGCCATGTGTTTTAGAAAAGTGTAAATAATCACTATAATATTTACCACCAGGCGTCGTCATGTGCCGCCGAAACATTTTGTGAAACATGAGGTGGTGGGTAAATAAAAATTTGAAAATTAACTATCTTGTGATTTTGTAATGCTATTTTATTTTTTGTTACAGAAATAAATATTGTCGGAGTAAACTGTAAATATGTGTAATTTTATTTTCCAGTTTTACCAGTTATTTTGAAAAAACTAAGTGCATCTGAATCTTGAATGTTGGACAGTTGAGTCACGAGCATGAAAGACCACGACACTTCCCGAACTTACGACCGACTTCTCGTCTCTTGTCCACATCCCCGCCTTCGTCACTTCCGGAGCCCTTACCTTCCCCTGCGTGAACATTATAATTTTTTATTCATCTAAGACTTTTTTCAATCCATTTGAATGAAAACTTATCATTCTTTGTTTTACCCGATCCTGATCCCTTCTCCGATGACTTCTCGTGTGAATTTTCGTGCGAGTTTTCGTGCGATTTCTCAGAAGCTGCAGTACAACAAATTAGTTAAATTTATAAAGATTTATTTTTGTAAAAGATTTTTTAATGAGAATTAAAACCCATTAGTTCCTATGGACATATCATATCATCATCTTACATTTGGAATCTGCCGTAAATAAATTAATAACAATCAGCAATTAATAAACCTTCGAATGGAAATCTATAATTTTTTACCTACTCAATGTTATTAACTCTTACCCTCATCACCATGTCGCTTGGCTTTTGTTACTGCCTTGGCGTCTGAGCTTGGGATGAAGGCGATAACGGTAATGGTTAGGGCTAAGCCCAGAAGGATTGTAGACGACTTCATGACTGAAGATTTGCTGATTCTAAAAATATTTTAAGAGAAAAGTATTAAGTTGCAAATTTATGAGTCGAATGATTTTCTAGTTGGACTTAACTTCAAATTACATGTGATGTAGAAGGTCACAATTCATTAGGTATGGTAGTTGGAGTTGAGATGTTAACTACAGTGTATTGAGAAACAGAAATATTGAGAAATTTTCTGGCTGTGTGCCAATAGTTCAATGGCTTCAACATATATTTGAAAGAAAGGTTAGGATTTCATAACAAGAAAATGAAAATCGCATTCCTTGCTTGTTTTTCTAGCAAAGTTAGAAATTCCATATTTTGGCAATCTTGGCAAAGAGCCAAAAGAAAATAGCAAGTTGAAGTTTTAAATGAGGAGATTACTATAGTTTGATGTTATAATTATTCGCCATCCTAAGCTGCATAGTGCTGCTAAAAGCTAATATTTGGACTTTGGGACAAGCTTTTTTTCTTCGACACTGGATGATTTAAAATTTGCTCAAAAAATTTCATAAATATGAACAGTCTTGGTAAAAGAACGCGTGAAATTGAGACCTGGTATCCCGTTACTTTAAAATTCCCTAGATGTATTGCTTACATGCGTGTATTTAAGAGCTCGTATTGAAGAAGCTCCGATATTTTGCTAGCAACTTAAGATTTCCAATATAAAATTGAAGCCCGTATAAGATTAAGTGTGTGTAAATCCCGAGCATGACGAATATCCGATTAGTTTGGCTAAAAGTTTTTTTTTAAATGCCATAAATTGTGATGAACATGAGCTATAGCAATTGTAAATCAATATTTGTTCCAATTTCAGTGGTTGACAAAGATCACGAATAAGAAACATTTTTAAAAGGTGAGACGAACACGAACAACTACAGCAATATTAAAGTCATAGTTAATGATAAGTTAAAACTTTACGAGCAGTGCGTCATATTCAGAAATATAGTGCTAATCGTGCCGTACGAAATAATGCCTTTGGGTTGTTATTTCTAGTTCTTCTTTGGAAACAAGCACTTATCTTTGTTAGCTTGTCTGATATAGTTGATGAGTATTTAGTTTGGGCACGTTTTTATTGGAAAGCTGTTTGCAAGTCTGTGCTTTAAAACTAGTGGTAGAAGTGGCAAGAGTTCATTGTACTACGCAGCACCAATTGATTATTTATTTAGCAAATTTATGAATTATTATGAATTAATAGAAAAGGGATAAAAATAACAAAAATGCTATTGAGCAAAATTGATTGGGCAAATAATTTATTTTTATTTACTTGTGTTTGAATAATAGTTGACATGTTGTGAATAAATGTGTTAATGTTATACTGATAATGCAATGATTCCGAAAGGTTTAGAAGGTTTTATTCATAAATGAGTAA
>JAQIWO010001324.1:0-10511 GCA_034695405.1 Entomobrya muscorum | reverse complement strand
CAGCTTAACCCAGACCAAATCCTCAACCTTGCTTCTTCTCAATGAGATGCGTATGCAACTTATTATGCCGATCAGCTAAATTCGTTCACCAAACACCAAAGTATACTTAAACTGTCTGCGTCACCAGTTTCCCTTGCTTTCAGAAGCCGTTCTGCAAACGTGTTTGTTCGAAAATGATTCATTCAAGGAAAATTGAGTCATCCGTCGAGAGAACAGACAATGAATCAAAAACAGAAAAACAATTCAATCCTAATCCTACCTTATCTATAATTTATTTCCACATATATAATAACATTTATGCATCATCATCATTAATCGATCATCATACAATAAATCCATTAGCGGCATTCCTCCACTCTTCATCGTACAATTTTTTATGATATCAAACTAAAATGATGTTTATATTTTACCATTCATGTTCCTACTACCCATAATAACAATATCATCATAGCCCATCATCATGTTATGTTACCATTTATCGAGATCATCACCCCACATCACACACACACTAACTATTGTACAGTTGTGTATCGTCACTCTCGTCATTTAGCCTTAGCATCAAAACCTCAACTTTTTTCCCAACATCCCAAACAATTTTTTTGTCTAACTTCAAGTATCGTATATATCTTTTAATGTACACTCTAATGATGTGAATACATTCAAGCAATAAAAAAATCTACTCTCTTATGCATCAATTCTACAAATCTGCTGTGAAAAACTATCCTCAATCCTTGTTTAATCCCACTTTCAACATTCAATGTCATCAGCCTTTTCGCATCTATCTAATGTTAAATATCATATTGCTACATAAAAAATTAACCCATTCAATGCCTAAATCACATCAAGAGAACTTTAAAGCAAAACATTCTCACTTTTTTCTCAATCATCTGCGTATTTTCTAGATTCTCCTTACTTCCAATCTAACTAACATGATAAGTGTCACGTACAACGGTATTTTTCCTGTCGTCAAACGTTTCAAATGCGTTTACACACACACACAACCTTTCTAACGTTTTCCAACGACATTCAAACAGCAACGGTAATTAGCCATTTCTTACTAATAATATTATTTTTGAAAGCACAGTTATGTCTTACCTTAAATTTAGGATACTACAGCGTCGTCCACTTCACAAACACCCTTATAAAAAAAAATTTTCTGTTAAGCTCGATGGATTACTAAAAGATTTTTTTTAATTGGAAGATTTGGTTTTGCTTGGCAAAAATTTTGTTAATTTGTTTTAAATTCTACTTGTTTGTGTTAATTTCAATATTTATTATTCAGTGTTGTTTTTAGAAAGTTAATATTTCTGTAAAATATAAACCGTATTGTGTATTAGTATTTGATGTTGTGTTGTAAGTTGTAAGTAAAAAAAGATATTTATCCTCCTCTCTTGTTGGTTTGTTACAAGTTCACACACACAGACAGAGTGAGCGAGAGAGACCGGTTAAAATGAATGAATAAAATTGGACGATGATGAGTAGTAGTAGTGGTGGTTGGTGGTGGTGGTGGTGGGTGAACGATGATGAGGATGACGTACTCAAAAACTACTATTCAATGCTTTTGTGTGTGTGACTCTCTGACTCTCTTGCTTACTCATTCCATTCCTCTATGGTCGGTGGATGAAGTGATGATAAGACGGTACACGAACCGAGTTGAAGACGTGGATTACAGAAAGCACAAAGGGAGCTCAAACTTTTACATGGATGGAGATATACGACAGGACATAACGAGGTATATACGCCATGCAGTAGTCTGTGTGTGTAGAAAGAAGATAAGCATTTTTTTTTCAGTGGGCGGCGTGATGCTCGAGTATAATAGTTGCAAGTTTTCATACTAGAGGGAAGGCTAATGCACAGCCATGCTTTGAAAGTAGATTATGTTGGTGGTTCGGTGGGGCTGTGAGGGGGCGAATTGGTATGCCATCTTGTCATTGAGTGTGTATCATTTTCCAGAGAAGAGAGAGGATATTGAGAAAAAGAGCGCGAAAGTTGAAGGGTATAGGACGCTATTTTTTTTTTTTTAGAAAAGGAAGATATTGCTTTGAATAAAGAGATGATAATATACTATGATGAAAAAAGCCGACAAATTTTGTTGTAAATTTGTGATAAATTGGTTATTTATAATTAATTTTGTAGGTAGTTGTGTAATTTAGAGAATAATGGGTTTATGAACAGGAAATTATGAAGTCATGTAAGATAAGTTTTTTTGGGGGTTGATGAATGGCCAGTAAAGTGAGTGAGAGAAGAAGGTATAGGGTGAACTCTCAGCTGATTCCATTGTGCAATAGGGTTGTAGTTGTATTTAGATTTATTTGTAGTAAATTTCAATACCTGTAAATTTAGGAGGATTGATTGACTGACTACGCTAAACAGACTACAGTGAATTGTGGTAAATGTTCTACATATTTAAGCCACCGCAAAGGTATTGACGCTGTGAATTCAGGGGATTCTAATAGTTAAAAAGTGACGAGAAATCCCGTCGCTCTCAGCTTGGCACGTTAGGTTGGAAGCAGGGAAATAGTTTTTTGTTGTTTTAAAGTGGTTTTAATTAAAGAGACAAGATGAGTTTAGCATCTTCAAGATCCAGGCGTTCCGGGGCAGGGGCCCAAATGGCCAAACTGCTTAATGAAGAAGAGGAAGATGAATTTTATTTAACTACGTATGGAGGATTTAAGGAAACGGAAGATGACAATGATTACAAGTAAGTTAAAAGTTTACGATGCAAAGTTAAAAAGTTATAGGCATGTTATGTTTGTATTTCATTTTCATTAGATTTGTGGAATTTACGTAATATTATTTGTTAATGTTCATTTGTTAGAGCTGAAAAGGAGGAGGAGGACATTGTGGACTCGGATTTCGATATTGATGAGAATGAAGAAGTAGAGGAGGACGGAGCTGATGACGACGACGAAAAGAAAACAAGAAGGGGCAGAGTAGTAACAAAGGCATATGTTGACCCTAAAGCTAGAAAACCCGGAAGTAGTAAAAAGATTACAGCTGAAACAAGGAAACGGAAGCGGACAGTATCAACGTCGTCAGTTGAGGGAGAAAAACGGAGAAAGGTTGGGGATGACGAATCAGAAAGTGAGTCAGATGATGATGATGCTTTATCAAGTGAAAGCGATAGTGATAAAAAATCGAGGAAAGATGACTCTTCGCCCGTTAAATCTTCACCGTCATTCGAGCCGAAACCATACGAGCCTTCAACGCCTGTGAAGCGAAAACCAGGGCGTCCGAGGCGTTCCAGTCCGACTCCAGCTAAAATTAAACAAGTGACGTTTATTGCTGCTCAACATGATGGGAATCGTGTCCGTTCTTCAACGAAATTGAAGTCCCAAGAAACAGAGTCGAGGCTGAAAGAAAGGAAGAAGATAGAAGCACGTCGTCGTGAGAGATTCAAGTCCAGGAAAGAAGAGCTTGCAAAAGCACCACCTCTTACACAAGAGGAACTGCTCAAAGAAGCAGAAGAAACAGCCAAGCTTAATATAGAATCATTAGGTAATATTAAAGACAGTTCGTCTATATTTATTGTGCATTTTTATTTGATTTGTAGCTAAATGAACTGTTTTTATATGTTCAGAGAGATTCCAGAGAATGGAGCTGGAAAAAAAGAAGCAGAGGACGGACAAAATACGAGCTGTTCCTACCATTCGATACCATTCATTTTCTGTACCAAACATGCTTCCAATTGAAGGCGACATTAAGGCAGAGGACAAAGATAAGGATCCCATTTTAAGATTTGGAAAATATGAGCGTACACTGCTTTCTTTTACTCGTGACAGCGACTTTAAGGACCTTTTTGGCAAGTTTAAAAACGACAATGACCCGCCTTCTCCACGTCGGTGTGTTATATCAGGGTAAGACATGATTAGAAAATGTTACAAAAAGAATTAATTTATTTACTTAATTTGCATAACATCTTAATCGTTAATCTACATAATATTTAAATTTCATTTTTCTAGAATTAAAACTCCATATTATGATCCTCTTTTGAGACACGCATATTATAACCGAGACATCTTCAAAGTGCTTCGTGCAGCTTATAATAGAATAATGTATCAACGTGGAGATAGAAGAAATGCATCGGTACGTAAATATTGTGAGTGGCTAGAGCAGCAAAATGCCGATACATTTAACAGAGATAAACTTGCAAAGTTGGAAGGGGATGATAGCCAAGTTCCCATTTTGGCATCCGGCAACGACTCCGATTCCACTGGAGTTAAATTAGAAGATAAAAGTGCAAACAGTGACACACCTACTGTAGAAAAGAAGACTTCTAAGAATTCACTCAAAATGCCACCGCCACCACCTCTTAGCATTAAAGCTGGAAGCCGTACACGAAAATCCATTCAATCCACGGTAGCAGGCTCTGAAAATACTGATGATAAATCGAAAGCTGAGACATCCAGGCCTCTGTACATGTACCGACCTCCTACTAGTCGTTTAAAACAACTTCCTAATGCAAAACGTCGAGAAGTTGTCGAAACTGCTAGTACCAGCCCCGTCAAACCTCCTGTAAAGGCTCCTATAGTTGCCGCAGTTGTCAACAAGCATAAACAAACTCCTGTTGTCAGCAGTCCCATAAAAATAAATCTGTCTGCTGGACTGATGTCATCTCCTGTCGCTCAAGTGAAAACCTACGGACCAGCGAAAAGCACGGCTTTACCTCTCTCTGTGAATGCGCCATTAGCCACAACACCTACAGTCCCTCTAATGTCTACCATTACAACCTCCTCGATATCTGCACTCCCCTTAGCTTCAAGCACCCCACCAACAATGTCAAGTATAAACACATCTCCAGCAACTGCTGCACCAGCCTCTTCTTCTATGACAGCCATGCCAGTACAACTGCCATCTGGACTAACTCCTGGAAGTCAACAGAGGCACGTATTGATAGCAAGGAGAAATCTAACGGGTCCCTTGGTAGTTGCTTCTTCAGGAGGAGTTCCACAAACTGTCATGACACAACAAAAGTCTCAACCGATTGTTATACGCAACGTAACATCTAACCAGATGCAGCCTTCTGGGAATGCTGCTGCTACAATGCTTCAATCTCAGCTACAAATTCCAACTTCAACAGTTCAGTTGGCAGTTAGTGGAGCTGGCGGTACCGGTGGCGTTGCTTTCTTAAATTTGAGAGGGAACGTGGGCTCATTAGTTAGAAATGTTCAAGGGCTCGGTCCACAAGTAGTTCGACTTCTCCAGCAGCAAGGTATCCAATTTATTCAACAAGCTCAGCCACTACAGCAGTCGACAACTCTGGGAGGTGGTGGGAATCCAAATCTACCTGTAACGGTTAGACTGCCTGTTTCTTCCGCACTGCAGTTAAATCAAAATCCAACCTCTGCTGCTCTATGTAGCACAGCGTCAGCAATCGTTGCAGCCAATAGCTCAGCGGTCCGGTTAGCTGCTAGAACAGGTGCAGGAGGAGCTTTGCAAGTTGTGTCCAGTCGTCCACTGGGCGGTACAAACACAGTTGTAGCCCGAGGAACACCAATACCTGCTTCTGGGGTTACAACCGGAACTAGATTGACTAAGCCCACTGTGGCAACCGTACGAAGTCCTGGAGGACCGACTATGAGACCAACCACAATTACTGGTGTGCGAACAACCACCCTTACTGCCTCACAGTTACGGACTGCTTTGTCGCAAGGTGCTCTTGTGAGAGCAACACCGGGAACTGTTCAAGGTACCGTGGTTGCCACAGGTGCCACGTCTGGACATGTCACTACAGTGAGAGCAGCTGGATCTCCGATGAATGCCAACACGATAAGAGCAATTACCATTCCATCAACGATGAGTGGCATTACCTCCATGGCCCGTCCACATATACAAGGTACAACCGCCTCTACTATGACGGCATCAAGTATAGTGAGACCGTTAACAATTTCTTCGCCTGGAGCGAGATCGCTTTCAGCACAAAGTGTTCGAGGCGTGATTGGAAATGCCAATACAATTTGGCAACAACAAATTGTCAGTGGTTCGAATACCCCACAAGGAACTCGACTTGTCACTGTTCCTGTACAAACCACTGTGAGACAACAAACGGCATCATCTCTTGTAGCCGCTGCTACTGCAGGCGGTGCCATAAGAATTAGGAGACCGATGCCCCCTGGGAGCACAGCATCATCAACGTTGTTAATGCCGATTCCCAGACAGAATGTTGCTTCCCAACAGGTTTCCAGTATGGGATCCTCTATGGCTAATTCCGCGGGATCAGTTTCACTTGTTACGTCGTCACCCATGATTGTATCCTCTGAGGGATCAGCTATGTCAATGTCAGGGTCTGGAATGGCAAATGTTGTGGTGAGCAGTTCTGGCACTCATCATCTAGTAACAACGTCATCCACAGGAGTGGTGACTTTGAGGTCTCCACTGCCAGTTGGTAACACCATCCCCGCTCCGGTCACAACTACTCCGTCAACAAATTGAAGAATTCAAAATATTATGTGATTCGTATTCTTCTTCTTCGCACATACTTTTGAAGGTTGAACGCTAAGACAAACTCTACGTTTATGTTTGTATGCACTTAATGTATGGATATTGTAGACTATATTACTATATATGTATCCAATCAAAATTACATGCTCTTAATACCCTTTTATGTAGATTATTTATAAACATACGTCATGCGTATAAAATACCCTTGTGACCATAAATTTATCTCTAAGTTCAAAGCCACATTGTTTTGGCTTAGAGCTGCAAATTCGTATTTTTTTCAATATGAAAAACAGTTTGACGAGAATATTTCGTGGATCATGTTGTTATATATATGTACAACTCAAAGTTTCACCGAATATGATTTTTTTTGTAGAGTAGGTATTTAGGTATTGTACGAATCGTGAAATGAAATCTCTGTTATTGTAAGTTTTGTATGATAAATGCAATGTTTAATAAAATTGTACGTAATAATATTCACGTATCGAAAATGTTAAGAAATCGTAGGTTGATAGTTTTGAATTATTATGAGTCTCCGAAGTATTTATTTCTCTGCATACATTTTCTTATGTGTTTTCCTGCATTTCTACATAGAATTATTTAATTTGGCTGCAATGATCCTTCTTGCAATCGCTAACATCTAACTTCTCCGATACAATGATAGATACATATTGAATATGAAACATCTCGGTCGGTGATGCATAAGATATCTAAAAATGTCTTTTGTAACAAACCGTTTGTGTCAACAATGCTGGTGCTCACTGCTGTGTCTGTGCCACTACCACACACGCGCTTTCCATAATTATGTTTTCACATAATAGATTGTGTCACACAGTTAAGCTAAGTTAGGACTCTGCATATGTTAACAATTATTCATGAATTACGAACCTCAACATGAGTGTAGGCAAAGCAATATAGTTATTATAAGCATTCATATATATTTGTACAGTACACTGCATACAAAAAATGTTCTCAAAAACGCTAAAATATTCACCTTCTCTGTCGACAATCGGTGGCCTATGAAATCGATATATTTACTCTGAATTCAAATTATCTATAATAAGAATAAGTTAGCGTCATGGTGTGGTGTATGTATGCATGCATGCAGTAGAGATGTACCTGCAGACCCGAAAAGTTTTGCAGCGGAAGAAAAAAAAGCTACGATTTCGAATCGACGTGTCAAGGAAGAATTCATTTTTGTGACTGATGAGCTGACTAACTCTGTTTTCTTTTCTTTTACTGATGAGAATTCCAGATATCATTATTACCCATTGGCTGAATATAAAGGAGATCGAGTGTGTAGTAAATGAAAGTATCCCGAATGAAAGGATGAGATACCTATACTTGTCATTATGACTTGCTCCATACATATGAGCTGCACGTGCTTCATGTTCATGCTTTCCAACAAGTCATAATTTCTTCATCTTTATGTTCAGGTTTTTTTCTTTTAGTTCTAGTCCGTCGAAGCCAAGTTGAGTCATCATAACATCATCATTCTTACATCCATGATCTATTTAAATCTTTACTCACCGCATGTTTTCATACGTTTTCAACAAATTTATTTGTCTACATAATTTAATTCATGCATATGAGCATTATGCGAGTGGGTGATGTTGCTGCTGATTCAAATGATGTAAGTATACGGATCGGCGATCTGCTACATGAAGTATGAAAGCAATATATCTGTGTCTTTGGATGCATATGGCATTAATGACGATAATACGTCTTGTTCTGGCCTGATCTACTGCAAACTTCAATATCTGTGCATGGGTATGTTTAATTTACCGCAAACGAACGTTACTTGTCAAATGCAAACAATATTTGCGGGGTTACTCTCAATAATTTTAAAACAAATTCTATCTGCTACTCCATAGACTGGTTCGGTCAATATCCGCCCATTTCACTTGCTGAAAGCTTTAAATTACGGAGAATATAGGCATAATAATGAACATAGAGGACACAAAGAATTTATTTATTTGTTTTGATGTATTAGCTGTCTCTGAGAAGTTTTTTTTATTAAAAAAGGAGTATATAGACAACAATATTGTGAACTGAATACCGAACAAGCTTACAACAAATTCTGAAAGAAATCATGGGGCAACATGAGACGAGAAGCCTTTACATCATGAATACAAAGTGAAAAGAAGAAGCTGAGAAAGGGAAACACTTTTTTTCATTTCGTTATTTCGTTATTCGATCTACATCAGTTGATATCTCAATTTTCAAAACTGTCGATTTAGAAGAGCAAAATAGGTAAATACCGGAACCAGTCCCTGAAAACTAGTAAGTATCTAGAATTGGAATATAGAAAATTCGTCCAAAGTGTTCTGAAACAATGCACGAAATTGTCGCATAAACTGAGAAACTAGAGAATACGTCGGCGACAAGCTGTCTGGCAACTTTCATAGATCTAGACTGTTAAAATCTGAACACAAAACTGAAACAAAGGTAAGCTTTGTGACGACGAGTAAGTTGCTATTGCTGCTCAAATTACACACTGGACTGGCTGGATGAACTCAAAGCATGAGTTTGCTGCTGGATGTATTGGTGTGGTTGCGTCGGTTTTTTTCGTAGTGTACCAGAGAGAAAGAAAACATCAAGAAATTGGTTACATTACGATCAACGATTTTGGAATGCGGGGGTGTAATGATACCACAGCAAAAGATACAGCTACATATATAGAGTAAATACTACTCAAAACCCAAAATGATCAGTGGTGGTGTGGTGATTGTTGTTTAAAGACGAGAGGGTTGCAGTTGTAAATGGAACACATTAGCATGTACCATAATATATGAAACTACTAATGAATGAGCTATGGGTTTGAACTGCTCCTGCTCAATTTAGTGATTATATGGGGGTTTTATGTTTACACAAAAAAAGTTACTTAACACTCCGGGTAGCCCAGTAGCTGGTGGTCGGTATCATAAAGAAAGTAGCAAGATCTCCCTCCTCCGGATTTGGTTTGTTGACATAAATAACCTGAGCCACTGAAAGATATTTGTTTCATTTTAAATAGCTCGTTGCGTATTCGTTTATAACGTGCATCCTGAAATCCCTCTGATAAACTGTGCCTCTAGCTGAAGCAGAGAAGAATGAAAATCACAAGTACAATATATTATGTAGATATATATGTAAGCAACGATGGGGCTCAACGGATCATGTATCACGGAAGTTGAAATGACTCCATCATCAGCACCTTTACTTTTCCTTCGGCTAGGTTTTTGTAACCATATCCTATCGTGATGGTGGTCACCTCCCACAAGGAAGAAAATAAAAGGATTTTAAAAAAATGGGATCGGTTTATGGTAAGCAGAAAATTCATGTGTGAAGTTCAGGTTCATTGAAGATTGAAGTAGCGTAGAGTCCACTCGTGAAATGTTTTTCAATTTTCATTCATTCAAGTAAGGTCCAGTAAAAGAGGAACGTTTCAAACTGTGTATGTTAAACAGACCGTTTTAGTAAACGAAGATTAAGACGACAATTACTGTGAACAACTTTTAAGTTATGGACCAGTTAAAAAGTTTAAGTGATCAAAACAAATTCAAGATGGATAGTACCAACAGATGGCAAATTTGTGCAAATTCCATCGAACCCGAGACATTATGCAATTCTTCAGTCATCAACAAAGAACCGTGGACCTTCGCTAGTCGCAACAATTTTTGCTCCTGGAAAACTGAAGACAAATCCGACCAATCTTACTTCACCCCAGATCGTATACCAGAGACGCATGACATTCCTCAGGAGCAACAGGCTCATCCATACCATCATTCGAATTCCCATAAAACCTTCTACTACTCACAGAATTACTTCAACAGCAATAACGTATCATTATCCTCATTTACATCTCATCCACACCTGTTCCATTGTGAAACTTATCCCATAAAGAGCACGAGGGATGTTAATAGTTATTACGCAGAGGAAGGTCGCGGAGGGAGTGACACTGAAAGTTATAATTTTGAACAGATTAATAATGGCTTCCAAAGTTGCCCTAATTTTCTAAAAGGTGGATTATTGGATGAACAAAATGGCAGCCCAGTAAGTAGTAGTAGCAGTTCATCAGGATCTAGTTTCAG
>JAQIWO010001323.1:0-10511 GCA_034695405.1 Entomobrya muscorum | reverse complement strand
ATTACACCACATGCGTGTACACTACAAGTTTTCTAGTGAATTAAAACAAACATAATTAAAAAAATTCTTCTCCATACAGTACATACATCTGACCATCTTTCATATTTGTTTTTTGACACTTAACATTACATTATTTAAAATACAAAAGTTTCATATTAAGAGCATTTGATTAAAAAGAAGGGCTTGTATGTGAGTTAAACTTTTGAGAAAATATTATAGGTATTGCTACGAGATAAATATGATTTTTATTGCAAGTAAAAGGTATAACGAGGAAAATCTAATAAATTAAGTGTAATATGTAACACAAAAGTTTTTAATTTACACAAAAATGTTATAAATATATATGTGAGTAACTCCACGAGGTATGTGAATGAGTTAAAGCCAAAAATTCAAAAATTAAAAATTGATTGCATTTTTAGATTCTCCATTTAAAATGTAGTAAATTTTGTCAGAGACCTATTTCGAAAAAATGAAAGCCCGAGGTGCCAGGGCTGCAAGACGGTTTTAGCCCGACTTTCAGTGGGCACCACTTTTTTAATCCCAAAATTTGTCCGATTGGGCTCAAATTTTGTACACAGGTTCCCTAATATATTCTCCTATGTTATCAGAAGCAAAAAGTTCAATTTTCTAATCATATATCTATCGTCTATATATTATTCCGATTTTGACTTTATACTAAGCGATTACCAGCGAAATAAATACTAGAATCACAATCGCAACAAACAACAATTGGTGTTTGTGCTACATAGCAAATACAATTATAAAACAATATTTTCAAAAGTATACAGTAAATACGCAGTTATGCCAAGAAGACTCTTCAGCTAACTTGCTAACATATCTATAGCAAATTTGAATGATGGTAAGGGTAAAAAGACTAATGATATTCAAATCCATTTTCGCCAATTTGCCTAGCTTTTTTTTAAAATAAAATCTTAAAAGTCAGTGTCACATTCCTGTTTGAATGCATTCATATTATTTGTACATAGCTATGAGACACTCTACACTCTAAAAAAACTAACAGTGAAATGTATAATATTCATATAGGTATACAATTACGTACAACATATTCAACTCCGATTATACAAATGAGTGCGGAACCCTGATGCTACAAATGCACATTTTTGCGGACAGTTTTAAAACTATAATGTATTGGGTATTATAATTAACACAAACAACGTTTTGAATCATGCTCTATCGAATGGTGAAGGAATCAGCCCGATCGGTTGATTCCAATATCCCATCCTCCCATTGTGAGTAGTTCTGACAGTCGCAGGAAACAATGAAAGAACAGTAAAAGAGGAAAATAAATTTAATAGCAGGATGTGGGTGGAAACCACATGCTTATATGTGCACTTTTTACTCAGCTTTTATGATAAATGTGCCCATTTGTCAGGCATGTACTCTGACATCCGAAATTTTCAAAAGGTAGAAAAACCGAAATAAGAAATATTATGTTACGTCCTCGGCACGAAATATCTTTCAATGCTTTTTTTTTAAAGAACGAGTTGCAACATTATTTCGTAAAATATAGTGCTTTACTTTAAGCGTTTTCTTTTGCAATCCCAGGAAAATCCTAGAAAGTAATATGCCAAATCACTGGAATTTCAGAAAGAGCAATCCTACCCAATACCCATTCTTCTTCCTACGAAACCCCCCTTTTGTTGGCAATATATGTAGCTTGGTAAATGAATAAATATAAAGGATCGCGTGTCGTCGACATCGGTCAGAATGTCGAAAATAATATTTTATCATGCTTATTATGTCACGTATGAAACTATTTGATTTTCAACTTAAAATAGAACAGAACATGAACAGATCTATGAACATTGTCTTTCACTTTTCTTTCATGAGCCAAGTCAAATTTTATACCTTAGCCTCAGCAATTTTCTCTTGAATGGCTTCATGGAGAACATTTAAGGCTTCTTGTTGACAAAATAAGAAATAAGTAATCTAGTCAATCCCTATTATTATGAATTATGTAATATTATTGCATTCTTTTTGTCTCTTTTAAGTCTGTCTTCTCACAGCCGTCTGATACGTGAGTTTACATATATTATTGAATCAAAAGTTGCTTGCCTTCCTCTAAGCTCAAATGCTACTGCAGCAACGGTACTTGCTATGTATGGAATAAATCAGCAGCAATGAATTACGAATCTATGAATGTATTTTTGTTTGCTGAAAAGAATAAGGAACATATACCATGTAATTATGACAGTCTTACTAGAAAAATATGCATCCATGGCATGTGTTAGTTAGCACAAATTTATAAGTTTGGTAAAGTATTTGTATTTTTAATTTCAAATATTATAAAAAATGTGAGCAAGATTAGAACCTCTATAAATTTGTTGTAATAAAGTACAATAGAGCCTTGTCTTGTTTTTTTCCAGATTTGTTTACGCTAAAAATCAGAGAGATTGATGTAAAAAGCGTATTTTGATAAAATATAATATGGAATATGTTCACTAATAAATTTTACACAAGCTATTTCACTCGATGACTGCCGTCTTAAATGAATTTTTCTGTGTTAATATTCTGGTCCAATTGGATTAGGTTTCCCTCAATGGATAGGTTGCTGTCGACTTGCCAATTTACTTATTAGTCGTTGCAGAAACGGGACTATGATTGATGCCTGCAGTTCCATTTTCGAATGATCCAATCGATTCCTCTTTTACGCATACACCACTCACCGCTGTTCGTTCTGAAAAATATCAACAAGAATGACAAAAACAGGGATAGAAAGTTTTAGTGATTTAGATTTATCTATAGTTTGTCATTCCGAAAATTCAATATTTTATACGTACTCGCACTCCTATTTACGCATCGAAATCGACAAAAATTCCCGTATGTTCTTCCATCCCAAGCACACACTGGCTTCCAAACTGTAGAACACATGCAATGCCTCCTGGTCCTTAACCTGGCTGAGACTTCTTCACAATATAAGGTTGCCATGAGGATGGCACTGACAAGGAGAAATGCCCTGAGGTTCCGCATGTTTTTAAGGAACAAAAAGAGAATTGTGTATTTTACGAAAAATTGGAAAGTTCAATGACGTAATTGTAATTTAAAGTTTAAAATCAAGGTGAGTATTGGATGGTAGTATTGACAATGATCATGGTTAAGCACATTTTCTGCTTTACATCCTACATCTGCGCAATCCTAATTATGGTAAAGCAGCGTTAAGTATTTTTTATTGCTGGTTTAGGTTTAGTTTTTATAGCAGTAGCAGCAGCAGGACAAGAAGGACGTATTTTAGCATTTCTCCAGGCATTTATTTTTTTGTAATTTTTTATGGTGGTTACTGTTAATTGACCTTGTGTAATTTTATATCATTGTGCTCAGAAAAACTTGCGCTTTTCAGTGAATTGGTGCATTCAACAAATTATTCAGTGTTTTAAAAGTTAGTAGTTACTGATCAGTGAGTACAGTTTATCCTCAAATATACTTCGTGCCTGCTGCTGCTGCTATGCTGAGGACTGGTCTGGCTAATTTGCATTGCATATGCTTTGCGTAAATTACCTTAGTAAGAGAGGAAGACGGGAGGACCAGAACTTCTCATCCCATATACGCTTTGAGGGTCCTAACTGTGGGCATAACAGTCAATTTATGCCACTGCACTTTAAACTGTCGTGTGGTTTACACGCTAAGCAATGTAAGTCCGTTCCACAATAACCTACAAAGGTGCATTTTCTTATAGTTGCTATTTTATGTGGTTATTTCATGATGACAAGCCAAAGTATCGAGGAGTTCATTGCCACTGCCAACCACCACAACATCATTCTGACTCATTTGACTGAGAATGATCCTACCATACGCAACTACATGAAGCATCTGGATGATGACGAGTACTGGTACTATGAAGAACCAGAAGATAATGAGGACTACTTCTATGGACCAGACTGCGCTCTATGTGGACGCTTGGCCTTCCCAGATGAAGAACCGTTGGAATTTGATGGGACGGATTACACGGTGGTGTTTAGGAAGACAGAGGAACAAAAGACTGAAGGCATTCTGGAGGGCTTCTTACGCTGTGTACATTGTTTCAAATATTTTCACAGATATAAATGTTCACTAGAGTTAAGTGACTTATCATATTTTACTGCAAAGGCCAACAGGACATGGTCCTGTCCCAATTGTATTCCTATTTTTGTACATGTGGAAAACTCTGAAAATGTGTGTACTAATGTATCAAAGCATGTTAAAGTTAAAATAGGAATAAGAGCTACACTGTTAGTTTTTAAAATGATATACCATTTGAATAATTTTCTGTCAAGCAATGGCATAGCTCACAGGTTTGTAGAGTTTTTATTTTTTCTCTACGGTTGTTTCGGCTTTTTAATATATTGTATTGATGTAGGTTGAATTCTGCATGTAATGTATAAGTAAGGATTCTAATGATTTGTAATTTTTTATGTCCCTCGGACTTTGACAATGATTTTTGAAACTGTTTTGGATTTTGGTTGCGATTCGGCTATGTATTTTTACTTCTACTTGTATTTGGATAATTATATTTACCTCTTACGGCCACCGTCTCATGTATGGAAACCAGCTTTATGTTGATACATTTGAGACGTTAATAAATCAATATCAATATCAATATCAAAGAAAGCTAGAATTCCCAAACTTAACCTAATTTTAAAAAACAAGGTTTCGTTTTCGCTTTTTGAATGAAACTTTTGCTTTTTGAGTGAAACTTTCGCTTTTTGGTTTAAAGTTTCACTTTTTGAATGAAACTTTCGCTTTTTGAATGAAACTTTCGCTTTTTGTGTGAAACTTTCGCTTTTTGACTGAAACTTTCGCTTTTTAATTTAAATTTTCGTTTTTTGGAATGTAACTCTCTCTTTTTGAATGAAACTTTCGCTTTTTGATTAAAACTTTCGCTTTTTGAATGAAGCTTTCGCTTTTTAATTGAAACTTTTGTTTTTTGGAATGTAACTCTCTATTTTCTCAATGCTAACAATAGTGTAAAATACCTAACCTAACCAATCATGAAGAACTTGCAAGTTGTTGCTTGTATCGGACTACTTTTGATCGCCATGGTTTCCCTGCCAGGTAGTCAAGCTCGGCCAGATTATCCTCCTCCTCCTTGCAATCAAAAATGCATAGATTCTCCAACAGGACCAAATGTTTGCGTACTAATTGGCACCGTAGTCCATTAAAGTTATCCAGAATGTCATGCGTATGCAATGGATAAATTATATAAACTTTAAAATATCTTTTATTTTGTGTTAAATTGTTCAAGTAACAAAACATTTTGCATTCCTTTTTTATAGGTAACACCATTGTAACCGACGACTCCCGCTGCAATTCACCGAAACCACCACCAACACCCCCAACAACAACACCAAATTTGATACCTTATTAAACTTGAAATTATATGGCTTTATAAATATCTTTCTAAATACGATCAAGCCTCAAAATTTATATTTTTTATAATCTTTAACTTTTAATTGAATTTGAAAGTCTTAATAATTTATTTAATCCGTTTGAAAAATATTCTTGCAACTGTTTTCTGTAAACTGTAAACCCTAATTTTTAATTTTTCCTTATAATAAAAGTCTTTGCATACTGTAAATTATTGTTTATTTTCAATGTTACCATATAATTTTTTTTAAATAAAACAAATGCACGAAAAAATATTTATATTTTAATGACTTATTTTAATAATTGTGCTTTATCCCCTGTTTGACCAAATTAGAGAGAAAAAATGTTATTTTATTTCGTGATTGGAGAGGTTGCAAGCGAAAAAAAATAAAAATGAACAAGTATGAATCATATGACACTGGTACCCGGGATCGGAAAATCTTTTTTTTTGCTCACACGGGAAACGAACCTCGTACCCGGGACGCAAATCGTATTTTGTCGGTTTTTTGGTCACCCGGGACGCATCTTTGGTTACCCGGGACCAAATTTTCGTGTATTTTTGCTCACACGGGATCAAAAATGGGTTTTTGAGGCATTTTTGTCCGCCTATTCACTACCCAGACCAATTTTTTTTCGTTTTTTTGCTCATCCGGGACACGGACCTCGTACCCGGGACATAAACTTTTTTTCACCCGGGATCGGAAGCTCGCACCCGGGACGCCAAAATTTGCGTTCATTGATAAGATTTTGCACTTCCGGGGATTAGTATTAATAAATCCATAAATTTTCATGTTCGTCTGCCCGTTCGTCTGCTCCGTTGCTTCTTTTTAATGGATAGACATGTTTTAGCGACTGATAGTTTCAGTACTATTTTACTTTGTTCATACACATTGCTTTTATGTGAGTTATGATGAATCGTCAGTTACCAGGTAAACATATTTAATGAATTTGTATGAATATTTATATAATTTTCGTTCTAATTTGCAGCATATGAATTTGGGTTTTGCATGCTTCCAATTAATTTTTGGCAATAAAAAATTAAGAAAGTTTGGCAGCAGTTCAAGAATTCAAGTATTTGTATTTCAAATAAATAGGTCGCAAGTAAAAAAAAACATTTTGCTGATCTTTTTGTTATGTGGTGTAAATTTCTTGACTTTGTTTCAAAACAATATTTATCTGAAAAAAGGTACAATCGAACAATTAAATTTCATTAAAAATTGCTCTAAGAATTTTTCTGGAAACAAAGCAGAAGAAATCAGAGCCCATCATACCATACGTCGTCACCCCAGGTTATTGGGCTTTGACCTATTTAAAAAAAATAGTTAGATTTCTTGAACTGCCGCCAAGCTTGTAATATATTCGTAGAAACTTTCACTTTTTGAATGAAACTTTCTCTTTTTTACTGCAAATATCACATGAAATACTTGGAAGCTCGCCAAAGCCAGACTCCAGTATCTCAAATTAGCTCCTTTTGAAATCTGAAACCATGGCAATTATGTACAATACAATCGAATACAAGCGAAAACTTGTAAATTCAGACAAATTGGTGAATATTCAAATCATTTAATAGTCCAATAAGTCAATAATTAAAGTCATCTAACCATTGATTTTCAACTGGCCATACAAAATCATCGATGTTCGAGTTTTCTCAGACTACATTAGAAAAAATTGTTATCCTCGGATTCTGTATCAAATACAAAAGTGATTTTGCCATTTAAAAGGCATAGTATAATTCATCAGTCCTCCGCCCATCTGCTTTAAGCTAATGTGACCCAAACGTAATTGAATTTTTAATTTTACGATATTGTGAGCCTGCATGAAAGTATTATGAAAATTGGATGAAATGTTTTTGATTTAACGATTTACGGACAGATAGACCGACGAACATTTGGTCCCTCTGATTCTGATCTTGTTTTAAAACACTCTAAGGTTGCTTAATAAAGGGACGACAACGAGTAAGACTTATACAAATTAAATTAAACCACAAATTTTAATGACAGCACAAAATTTTAATTTTGATTACAAAAAAAAAGAAATCGACTTCTTTAACTATTTAATTTTGAACCAAATAAAAAAATTAAAAACCCCTCCAATTCAAGCACAAGTTTAAATAAAAAGCATACGTAAAAATTTAAATCAAACAAACCACCATAGTAAATACGTTGGGTTAATTTACAAATGTCGTTTCCCAAGATATTTCTCTATATTATCCCGCAGGTGAACCTCGAGCTTTATACGCATTGCAAGCTGTCTCATCTAATGCCGTGTAGCCTAAATATATAACAATTTTGTAATTTGGGCTCATATTCCGTGAAATAAATATGTTTAAATTATGTTGTACCTTTGCAATCCGCCACACACTTAGGAAATTGGTCCCAAAACTCTTCGTCAGTAGCAATACAAACGAAGGACACTGGCTGGTTAGCACATTTTTGAAAGCAAGGGTCATTGATATTTAATATAGGTTGACCACCAGCAAAGGAAACCATGGTGATTATGAGTAGACTGATTAACGCACAAGCTTGAAAATTAGTCATGGTTAGATGTGTGGCTTCTAGTTTGATGCGGTAGTTTCTACAGTCAACTAGAGGCTGATAAAACAAATTTCGTTTTTCTGAGTATTTATACCTTTTTGTGCTCATTTGTGGCACACAAATTTTGTTTTTGGCATGCGTCCAGATTTTTTTTACAAATTAATAATAATAAAAAAGAGAGAGTTCCAGTCAAAAATGAAAGTTTATTATAAATAAAAAAAGCTTGGCAGCAGGTTAAGAATTTTAGCCAGTTTTACTTGAAATTAAGTCGAAAGTCAACAAACTTGTGGCAAAACTCTATTGTAGAATGTGTTATTGCTTTTTCCCCTTTTACAAAACAATAATTTTAAGAATGTAAACTTAACCAAATAAATGCCAAGAGTCTCGATAGAAGCTAATGCAGTAGACATAAAACGACAAGGATTTACCACAATTTGTTTGGCTATTGACCTATTGAACTTTCATTTCTACCTGAAACTTTCACTTTTTATTGCAAACAAAATGTGAAATCCATGGAATTATGCCAATCCCTCGCATGCCAATCCCTCGCATGCCATGCATGGACGCATATGGTGTGAATGACATTTTTGAACTGTTTTCTAAATGTACTTTGGTAGTACATATCCTAAACAAATATGTGAAGTATATTCAAAATTCCACCACGGGGAAAGATTTAGTCTTATAAATATTCAAAATTCAGCTCTCATTAAATTAATGGAAAAATGTATCCTAAATGTTTGCAAAAAAACACTGGTTTTGCTATCAGAACTTCAAACAATCATCGCCTAAGAGGATCATGTATCTACACCAAGTACTGGCACTGAGCGTCAATTCAAGTGGTCATCGCGCGATTAGGATGCTGTAACTACTACCCAATGAAAATATCTACCTAAATACACTTGGCCGAAATAGCCACTTGCAGTGTTGTAGCCGAATTCGTCTAACATAACAATGTCAGAGTCATAGCCGAACCCCATAAATTGGTGCCAATTTTCCACTGGGAATCTGCCCGATGAAATATGTCGATTAGGAGCCGATTAATTAACTAGTGGAGCCTAGTGTTTTATTTTATTTTATGTCCCATTACAATTTTTTCCAAAATTTAGTATCATAATTAAAACTGTCTTTGACCGGACATATGAGAAACTTTATTATTATCAAATATTTTGCAATATAACAAAAAATATCATATTGTGTACTAAAAACATGTTATTACTTGCTACGGAATAATGAAATTAGACAGAATAATGAATAATGCAGCGAGTTATCAACAATTTTGGAATCTGAGGAACATAATTTGTGCAAGCACAGTAGAATACTTCATTTGAAAATTATAGTTGACAATAACCACCTTTTTCATAGATGAAAGTCATCTCGCCGGTATGCGTTTGCATTGGATGTTCCACAAAGTAAGAGGAAGCTAAGCACAACTTGTTGCAAAAATACGAATTGGTGGTTTGTACGACGTTCCTCCTGTGTCAACACCTTCCCTCCCTTCCGGACACTCCAAAAAATTGCCGCTCCGCTCCAGAACGAGGAGCACTTTGGACCAAAATAGCTTTTGAGAGAACCATTTTGTGTGAATAAAAATGTTGGCTTTAAAAAAAAAGATTTTGTGCAAATCTCTCCTGGCTCGGCACTGTCACTTTCTCCTCCGCTGCTCGCTCCTCAATGGCTCCAGTGAAAAATGCCAGCACTTTCCACATCAAAATCCAAATGCTACGTTGAAATTAATTCCCCCCTCTTCACCAAATTAAACTAAAGATGACTCTCAAAAGGGAGCATTCACAACTTTTGGCGTTCCCACCTTCCAATTTCCACAGGATTACATCTACTGTAATTTTAAAAATAAATTAACTAATTAAATTTAAATTAACAACAAAGTGTGTGTGTTCTGTGTATTTTTTATTATTCTGTGTGCACAGCAGCAGCATTCATGTGTTTTAAAGCACCGGGACGTTTAATTTTCAATTTCAATTTTTTCAACGACCTTGAAACCAATCAATCATTCATTAACAATCAATCACCATCATTAAGCACGGGCTCAGACATACATTAGTTGACCCTCTTGATCATACATGAATCAATAGGAAGTTAATTTATATTAAATCACGTTTAATCAATATCAAGTCAGCTTGTAATTACAGGCAACCCACTACCACCGCCCCCGATTGGGGCACAAGCGCATGAAGAATCAGAAGAATCGCAATGGACTAGTTGATTGTTCATTAACAATAAAGGCGCAAGCGCCTGAAAAATCTTAAAACTTTGTTACATACCATTCAGTAAAGAGGGCGCAAGCGCTGAAAAATCTTAATAGTTAGTTAACTGCCATTCAGTAATAAGGGAGCAAGCGCAATGTGAATCTTCATGGTCCTAACCTTACTATTACCTAGTCACTGACCAGTACTGGACTTTCCTTACCACTGTCGACGACCATGAAGCTAAGAGACATGTCAAAATCAATATAAGTGCTCCTTTAACTTGGTCTTTAATAACGTCACTTGTTTGGATCAAGTGAACGGTGGCGATGGCAAAAACAATAAAACCGGTAAACCCGTTAGAAAAGTGCCGTATGTGTTATAAAACACAGGCCGGCTTCGCCGGTGTGTTTCC
>JAQIWO010001322.1:0-10515 GCA_034695405.1 Entomobrya muscorum | reverse complement strand
CCCATCATATTGGATGCTGGATATTTCATGCCAAATCGACTATTCTGTAATAATCTAGGAACCATTCTGCTTTTTGCTGTTATTGGAACTCTTTGGAATACTTTTTCTATTGGTAAGTCAACCTATTTATATTATTAGCGCCATCAACATAAATACATTGTTTTGAGTTTATAGCTGTATAATATGTATTTAGTTTCATAGATTCTTCCTTATGTCCTTTCGTATATTAAAGCAGCATGCATGAAATGATGATGCAGTTAAAACAACATACTAATTTGCAAATTACCTACCAATTTGAAAAAAGGGAAGGACAGTTCTCGGAAGTTTGTCTATTTATTTACAGTAGTAATAGGCATGCGAAAAATCGTTAAAAGCCGACATAACCAGTATCATCATTTCGCTGGTAGTAAATGCATATATTATGTGCTTAATAATATATCATCCCACTTCATAACAACTGAAGAAACATATAAGTAGTATTACACTGGTAGCCCGCATCATGACCTCTTGTTGCAGCTACAAAAATAAATGGCTTGATTATTCTTCTCTTAAGTTTAGCAAAAAAAACTTACGGTTTACTATTCATCAATTCAACTACCAATTTTCAAGCCATAAATATCTCCTTACGTACACGTGCAAACAAACAATATAAATTCTACATACAAATGTCCACCATCATCATGCCGTAGGCTTTCTTTTCGCTAATTATGTGTTTACTTTTCGTGATTGTCAACAAAATTTTATGTACAAAGCATGAACGAGACTTGCACTTATGAATTTTCTATTCTATCTATTTATATGATGCAATTAAATCGTGTCTGGTTTTTGTATGATGAATGATGGACGCGACAACCGCATCCGTTAAATGTCAAAGGGCTATTGTTTGGTTATGTCATAGTTGGATGAATAGAAATAAGAAATTTGTATATTTTTGGGTTTCTAGAATGAAAAACGTCATCTATATTAATGTTGGGCTGTGTGCATTCAGTAGTAGCAATCATTCAGTAAGTAGCTAGATGAATGCATTGTACAACTCATTATTATGATTTCTAAAAGGCCTCTTGTCATCTTTCGATGTTAATGCATTGTTAAATACATATATTTTCAGGTATTTCTCTCTGGGGTCTTGGCTTCACCGACATTTTTGGTCCCGAAGTTTAGCTCCCTGACCTTCCAACCTTACTCGTTAGTGCCTTGATTTCCGCTGTCGACCCTGTGGCTGTCCTCGCTGTGTTTGAAGAAATTCACGTGAACGAAGTATTGTACATTGTCGTCTTTGGAGAGTCACTTTTGAATGACGCTGTCAAAGTGGTAAGTGCCAAAAAATATTTGCGGAAACTATATTATTATGTACGTAAATGTCGCAATGTTTCCATTCCCGTCAAGTCATCTCCGTTAATCATAACGTTCAAAAAATTAAGTTTTTTACAATAATAACTTCTTTTTTTATAATAGTGACCAAATAAAATTCGCATCCAGAATTTATAACTACTACGCAGTCTTATTAAATATCCTAGTATAAAAGTAATTGCGTTAAAAGTAAAGGACGCATTACTTGATTGCACCTATTTGACTATTTTACTTGTTTTCGTCTTTGCAAAGTTAGTCGTGTACAGAAAAATTGTAAGCTTTTCTATAGATTCACATCATATCCACACTTTAAGTAATAAACTGACAATGACACCAACGACAAAAAGTGAAGGTCGTGCTTTGATGTAATACTAAATGATGTGCATGCAAAACATTCAACGTAAAAAAAACTGTACTGCGAAGCTATTAGAATAATGACAGTAATAATAATGACCATGCAACCTCATTCAGAACCCCAATTTCTAAAAATACATTTAAAAGAATATTTCCATCCACAAATAGCAAAATTGCTTTGTCGTCTTCAATGGAAAATTAAATTTGCAAAGACAACATTACTACTTTTACGTACTAGTTATCTTTAAATAACCCTGTATGTGGTAAAGAACCCGCCCCTAATTAACGAACTTGTTTATGATTTTCATTATAAAAAATATGCGATAATTCTCAAATTACATACTGTAGATCTAACGAGGAACATAGATAATTATCATAATTGCAACATTATGATTGTTTGTGTAATCTTGATTTAATCTCTACGATTGGATCGACTCTTCTGGATATTGGCCAGATTAAGTGGAAGTTTGGCAGATTGGTTGTAATATCCAACTGCATCTGCATAATATTGCATCATCATCATGCATTTTCCTTGGAAAAATGAATGCGTACAACTCTTTCCAACAACGTAGAGCGATGATGATATGCGTAATATATTTTCCTTTGACAACGATTTTGAATGTCATCCAGCTTTCAACAGTGCAAAAATGAAGCCACACCAATATTCTGAGTTGCCATCAATTACATCTACTAACATCCCAGTTGACATTTACCATCCTGTTTATAGCTCATTGTTTTAGCAATATCATATCATACGAAACTTTTAATGAAATACAACCTCATTTGATTTATTTATGAATGCTCAAGATAGTATGTAAGTACATGAATGCTACAATGCTACCACTGCGATAACTTTGTCTGCTGACGGTGATCGTTAGCCGCCCGCCACACCACCACTCTGGCCCTTACGGCCAAGTTGAAGGAGACCACCGCATCGAATTGATGACTGTGTGGCCACAAGCCAACCCATAAATTAGGAAAATGAACCCTGATCAAGAGAATAAATGATGAAGGGATGTTGTAGTCTGTTGCTAAATAGATAGCTGGTGATTATATTTTGTATCATTGTGTCATTAATGCAAAGGTGGTGGCAGAATGCAAGGGCTCTGACTGATGAAGTCACCTCCACTCATTTCAGGAACGACAATTTTGCTATTAGTTATCGAACCATTATCTAAGTCGTATGGTAGCTCATTTATTCACGAATAAGGAATGCAGCATAGTTAGATAATTGGATCCAGTTTAGATCAACTGATACATATGCTGCACAGAGGATTGATCGTTTTCAAGGACCAAGGCTGTGCAAGTTAGACTCGTACAAAACTACGTTGACGCGATGAACATTGATTGTATAGAAAAAAGGAAGGAAGACAAGACAGTTAGGCAAGCTGCATTGCATGCTTGGCAGACAGTCATGAAAAAAATGATTTAACAATGAAAGCTATACGAAAACATGTTCTGTTGACGCTGCTGACGAGGGGTATTGTTATTTGGTCATCATCATTAAACTTCACTCTGCTCTGAGAAGCGGTAGCTGCCTCTGGCAAAAGAATACAGCCAAAAAGCAATTTTAGAGAGGTGCCTTTTAATTTTAATGTTGCTCAGATTAAGGCCGCATGGAGATAATTAGTTTTCTTTACCTTGTTGAAAACTGAACTGTGATGGGATGAATAAATAAACGAATGCATACGTGTTTTATTTCAATGCATTAGAAATGGCTGGTCTATGAATCAAGAAAAAATGTCATTTAAGTACGTAATCCCAAAAGGAAGTACAGATACAGTGAGTTTGAAATAAGAAGAGAGAAATGTACTGTTATGGATATATCAGATTTCTGATATACCTACATATACAATGCAAAATTGTGATTTAGTATTTTTGTAGCAGACTTGTCAATAGGTCATGGCATCATTATCGCATCCATGTTATCATTGTTTTAACATGTACATTTTTTGCTGTCGGACTATCAATCAAGGCAAGATAATTTATCATTCGTATGAAACGCGAATAATATAATGCGTCCTGAAAGAATGTGAGCATCTGCCTATTGATGAATTATGTGGTTAAGATTTCCAAGGATTGGGATTATTACGTTTTCATGGCGCGTGCCTTATTTTTATCATATCCTCATTAAGTTTTGAATCATGCAGTGCATACGTTTTTCTACCTACTTTGTTACTAATGGTGGTAGTAAACAATTGCAATGAATTGATAGGACAATGAAAATAAAACTATGTGAAAATACATATATTATGGAAAGAAGCCTTGAAATTGGAAATAAGTTAAAGTCTTTCGTATTTAGAAGTTTTACACATTTAGATTTCAATTAGAAGTTATGCATAATGCTGGTTTGGTATAGGGTTTGGTAGATTGAAATTGAGATTTGATTTGTTGCAAAGGTGCGATAATAAACTAGTTAATTTAATTTCAAACTAATATTGAATCATCGTGATGGATGAGCATTATGTCATCATGAGTTTGCATAAATATTGCTGCGTTTTTTTGCGTTGCTCATGTGCAATTATCTGTTATTGCAAATAAGATACTTTTTGGAGGCCACAAATAAAAAATAATAGCGGCTTGGCATGGGTTATTGAATTTCATCTGAACGAATTCGATAACAAAACAATATTGGTAAAATATGGTGATGATGATCATTCGATTATTGACGAGTGGCATCGATAACGGGAAATCCTGTTGTAAGGATACCTATTCGTCTATGAAGATTAGAATTAAGGACATGCAATGTGGCAATAAAACATGGATAAGCGCTTGCAAAATTGGGAATTTTATTAACGCGTACCTGGAAATCAGAGGACTGATATATTTTATACTATTTATGTCATCTCAAAGGCATGTCGTGTACTGCATGCAAAAATGTATTGAAACTGAAATGTACACACTCCATACGCGTTATTACGCAGCTAACCTATCTTAATTGGTAACATTATGAAGTACACACTACACTATAGGTAGTTTCCTTCCGACTAAAGTTGGTTTTAGCTCTCATTCTTGTGCAAATAAGATACTTCATATTCTCTGATTTTGATTTTACAAATGTGCACATTCATATATTGTGTGTCTAGTATTAACTTCCACTCTATTCACATATTTATGGGCATTTAAGTAACGCTGCCCAGTGAATGCATTTGTTGGGAATTGGATCGTTCCATGACACTTGTGTTGCATTTGAACTTGTGATATAATATATTCTGAAATTCTACAATACAATACAATGAGCCTTTCTCAAGTACAACAAAACTGCCTTCTATGGTCCCATTATCATTGTAATCAGACATAAACAGTGAACCATTTTTCTACTTCCATATATTTGTCACTTAAACAAGTATGTTTAACAATGAGATTATGAGATGTGTCTTCAACACAATGCCCTGTAACTTACCTTACCTAACTCAATAGTCATGAAGGAAGAGCTAAATCAACAAAAATAGCAACGTAAACGATTCCGTCATTCATAATAATAAGGTTGGTCGCTCGCTTCTTCGTCTTTAGTGATAGCGTATAATAATAACACATCATTATTATTCACAATAAATGTATAGTATGTGATGATTTGTAGATGTGTAGTACTGCCATAAAATATTGAATCTATTGTTATCAGCACTGTAGCGGAATAGAGATAAGTAAGACACACAAAAACGCACATGTCGTGACTATTTTGGTCAGGATAGAATAATGAATATAAATCACAGTGGTTTTCTAAAGTTGGCCCTCAGTTGACTGAAACGTGATTACTGATAAATAATGTACTGATTATTTTAAGTACTGTATTGAAGATGACTGACTTTCTTCAGATATGTATTTATATTTCATGACACGTTACAATGATTTATGTCATATCCTAAAAGAAATTTAAGATATCACAAGTTACTTAATTGGTAGTGTTAATTTCCATGAAATGCTCGTATACAGCTTTAAATACAAATTTAAAAATTATTGTTCTTATTCCTTTAGGTTTTGTACCACATGTTCGAAGACTATGCCAAGATGGGTGTTGATAAAATCACTCCGATGGAGATTGCCAAAGGTGTTGCATCCTTCCCAGTTGTCGCTCTTGGACAGCCATCGGAGTTATGACAATGTTTAAGAAAATGAGAAAATATGGCATAAGAGCATCTATGCATACATTCTATGATTTTTTCCTTTCGTTTTGCATGAGCTTTTTTGAGGAAAATAAATATTTCCGACATGTGCGATCTGTGTGTGCAGTCATAAAAGACTGTAATATGACTCATGACGAAATTGCTTCCTTTTGCTTTTTCGTAGTAAGTTAACAGTTGTCCAGTATTTCCGTTCTGGTTTAGCCGTTTTTTTTTCATTCTATCATTTTTTATGCATAAGAGAAATAGAAAAGACCATACGAGCTTCTGGTTTTCTTCCGTGGCACGTTGTATTATTATTATTATTTATTTATAGGCCTTTATGAGTTTATTGTTACAATTTTTTCAAAGACTCAGCTCAGCTTCCATGTTATTCATCTTCTCTCTCTTATTTTCTCTCCAATTTTCTGCTCATTTGATAAATTACATGGTATTATCGCATGTACTCGAGTAGCTTGCCTGGTAGTTTTTATACATGCTATCGTTTCTTGTTCAATTTTATACGCTCATTTTTGAACCGTCGTATTTTCTATTATATATACCAAAATTACTATATTCGTCCTACACAAGATGTCTACACGTAATGTGTGAGTATAGGTCCCATTAAATACTTTTCGTGCTCTTTATCGATCATAGAAATGTCTTATATGTAATTCTTGACCTTTGATGACGAAATACAAAATTCAAAATAATATTGGCAGCTTGATGTACTACTTTTTATATAATATCTCACTAGTTCAAATTTCAGCATAATTTGTATCGGCGGGTTCGATTCTGTTGGACTTATAATATCTACGTATAAAATGAAATGATGAGAGGATTACTATCAGAACGTGCTTTTGTGTGTATAGAATTTGGCCTTGTGAAATGAAAGCTCATTTCAGTGTAGACGTAGTACGTGTCGTGGGCATTTTCTTCTAAATGTAAAGGCAAACCATTTCCTGTCCAAGTATATTATTTTCCTAATGGATTTTCCTACACACAGCAAGCTTTTTACACGGTTACTATTTGGTGACTTTTTAACATGACTGTAATAGCAGTTTTAGTATATCAGTATTTATATAGGATGACATAGGGCAGGCAGAATATTTTAAGTAAATTCTATGAAAAGAAATCGAAATGCTTTTATATTACATGACGATATTTCTTACATGGTGTATTTTTTTAACTCTTTCCAGATTTCAATCCAATGACAAGGCAGTTGATTAGCCGAGACGTGCAATACGTGGCGTGCATTACCTTTTCCATTCTTAGTACTTCACCGGCTGCTGGCTGATAATAGTACACATAAAAAAAGTAAATATTGAGAGACGACAACGAAAACAGAAGCAGGAGGAGCCATTGGTAAAACAAAAAGTTTTTTCTGCGAGATCATCGGAGAATAATTTAGTTAAAGCGTACACATTGAGCCCATCAGTCACTCAGACTGCTAGAAAGAGACTTACATACCACAACCAAAGTGAATACATCGCGGGATTTCATGTCTGTCAATTATCAGTGCACAAATGGGGGAAGTCTCCAATAAAACAATTAGTGAATGAGTGAAACATATATATACTGTATACAGACACACAAGTAAATCGATTGGCACAGACGAAAAGGAATTTGGAGGAATGAGTAGTCATTTTACATTTTTAATTCAGTCCCAATGTCATTGAAAATTGATGCCTAAAATGGAGTTTTAAGTGGATGCAAGTCTGTTTTGGAAGCACCATTTCCATTGTGTGCGTATTATTTGTGAGACTGACATTTTTGTGGCAAATTCCTCTGTCTATGTCGACATCGACGTGATACATACTAATCTAATAGAACTTCCAAAGGAAACCCACTCCAAACATCTTTTTAGAGTACTCGGCAGTCTCAACCGTAATTAGAGTTTAATTTTACGTGAGCACTTAGCGATTGCGGCTAGACAATGGCCGGAGAAGGAGTAAGATTACGGAGTGGAGGTGGAAGGATCAACGCAAATAATAGACATCCACAATCGCTAAATCCAAAAAGATACTTTTGGTTAGTTGTTGGCTACTATCTCGTCGCTGTCTATGTAAAACAAACAGCAGGAAAGTCAGATACTTTTCCTAGTGCGAGTGCGGATTTCTCTTCGGACTTTCAGTTGGGAACAATTGGATTTAGCAAACAACCCGCAGAGCTTCTGGAAGGAGAGACGAGCCACACAACACGGGATGGAGGAGGACATGAAGCAACGGAAGAACATGGAATCAAAGTGGTCGAAGTGGATTTTGAGGTGGAAACACCGTTTATCATTGCGCTATGGATATTTTGAGCTTTTCTTGCCAAAATAGGTAAGAATGTTTCTAAAAATGATTTTCTTACAAAATTCTTCGTTAACTGTTCCCTAGAATTTAGTTGATAACGTATGGGTAGATGCAGAAAAGCTGGATCAGTATAGTATCATGATGTCTACTCACGTTGTTTTTATTTGCTCAATGCCGTGATAACAAAATCTTTCAGACTTGTTGCATAATATTTCCAAGCAGATTTTGAGGTTGTCTGAGGTATTATAATTGTATGTAAACACATACCTACGTAAGCCATATTGGTTGTGGTGCACCACTACTAATTGGTGTAAACTTGTTAAATGGTTATAAACGTTATAAACGTATCAATGCTTTCATAAATTGGTCTGACCTGTGTTTTCATTGCCAATGTATATATTATTTAACGCGTTTTACCTAAACCACAGCACTATGATGCAAGCTTTATGAGTTCACATTTTTAATGGAATGGCCATTGCCCATTAAGAATAAAATAGGAGGAAAATCGTACATCGCTCATCTACATATTTTGCCCGGTAGTTATTTTAATACATAAGCACTTAACAGCCTGCTCAATCAAAATGCAATTAACTCTACGATTCCTAAAGAAATTCTGAGCATCTTGTTTGTTTTATCTACTCATATAATAAGCATGCATTTTATCAAGGTTTGTTTTTGAAAACCTCGCTTCCCTACACAATAAAGCTATTCTAATTTCTCGATCATACTTATGAAAAGGCAAATGTTTAATTTGAATGAGAATTGAAGCATACTTCAACATATAATTTTATTTCAGCTTGAGATTAATGATCGGGCCTGCTCATGTGAGTTTTACTAAACAACATAACAACATGTTTACATACTGGATTACTTTATCCGGGTACATAATATTGTTCAACTTAGCTTGTAAGTCGAGAACATGAATGCGCATTAAAAGAAAATCGTGAAAATTGTGGAGCTCGTTACCGATAATGATCTTGTTAGTTTTTCCTGCTACAGCAGTTTGAAAATCTCGTATCACGGTTCTCATCATTAATGGTAAATCGCAAAGATAACAAGGGCAAGATTTACTTCTTTTCTTGTCTAGATATGTATATATATGTTACGGAAACAAAATAATATAAAATACATAAGTTGCTCTTATTGTTTACCCATTCTATGCAATAAACACTGGATTCTCAAAATAAGCCATTATTTTCTCCTACTCAGAAGTTTTATATTTAGCTTTTAGAACAAAGAGAAAAAGAGAAAACTACATAATGGGAGCTGTGATTCGTAATTCGTATTATCTCTTTGTCTAGCACTTCCCATTAACCACGCTAAATGAGGTAGGAGTAGTGGAACACGTCATGAAATTTAAGAGGGGGGTCTTCCTGTGCTTGATTAATTTGTTCACGTTGATAAAAACGGGAGAAAGTCGAGAAAGTTAACTGAAGTCTCCCTACAGGATTGCCCTCTTTTTGTTTTAAACTTTTACTTTCAACTGCTACTCACATGTCCAAGTTCTTATTGCTTTTTTTCAAATGAACTAGTTTGCACTACACAGAGACAGTTTAACGGATTTCAAAAAGAGGAAGTAAAGCTAATGAAATTTCAAGCTGCTTTGAATCTACCTTATTGCCTTTGTAGAGAAACATGTAGCAAATATTGCAAAATGCCTTTTTCTCGAGAAGTTACAAATCCCTGAAAGAGTTATGCCCGAAGCACTTGTAGCATAATAGGCTTTTATTTTCTACGTACCGATAGTCTGTGAAACCTTCATAGGATGTACCAAAAGTACACTTTTGTACCATTTGTTTTGTTCTGTGTACCAATCCACGAAATCAGTTCGTTTTGCTTTTTTACTTTTTAAATGGACATGGCCATGGGCTGTACTTACTTCTTAGGTGCATATACATACGTTAATGCACTAACTAATTTACCAAACTACATTAGTGACCATTTTCGTCATCACTATAAGTGTATCCACAAAGGTAAAATGTTGTTTTCTCTTCCGTTCCATTTAACACGGGAATAAGGGAAAGTGAGTGGTAGCATCATCCCCGCATCATATAGGAAGCACCATCAATCTCATTTTCAAAATAAGAGAAAACAAACAGGAAAATAGAGAAACAATCAGGTCAAATGTGTCTCAGTGGTTTCTTTGATCGGTGACGTTCTTGTATCAACCTTGTAATCGTGACCGTTGGGTTTTCATAACCTCTTTTCGCGTTTCCTACATTATTATTTCCTCTTTCTGCGTGTTGACACAAGTGAACAGGAAAAAAACAGTGAAAAAGAATGAAAAATGAAATTAAGATAGTATCTACTCACATGTAACATGTTGGTCATTGTCTGATTTGGCTTGGCTGACCCATCAAACTCTTGTGACTTCTTTGACATCCTCTATGTAGCAATAGCCATTATAGCAAAAG
>JAQIWO010001321.1:0-10516 GCA_034695405.1 Entomobrya muscorum | reverse complement strand
ATTATAAAGTTTCCAATGACCCCGATCCCAGCATGTTTACTCTTTTGGATCACCCATAAACTCAAGAGCGAGCACACTATGAGAAAAGCCGTAGGAATAAAAAACGTAATGGCATGTCTCAGCCACAGAGTTTTAAAGTTGAAACGAATGATTAGT
The DNA here is from genome assembly GCA_034695405.1 of Entomobrya muscorum. Taxonomy (NCBI): domain Eukaryota; kingdom Metazoa; phylum Arthropoda; class Collembola; order Entomobryomorpha; family Entomobryidae; genus Entomobrya; species Entomobrya muscorum. The sequence goes on along the minus strand of JAQIWO010001321.1, from coordinate 10,360 downwards.
TTCGAGTACCCACCACCTACACACAAGGTTGGAAATTAACAAGCCCCTTTTGAACAGTTAATTTATTGAACAGCAAAAACTTGGAAATTCACATTTACCCGTGTCAAGGTAGCTCTGCTGTGAATGGGTCTCCACGTTCTGCAAAGACTAGCTGGAATTGCCTTATTGATCTTTGACAAGTCAACCGACCTAGATCCGTTTCTCCACACGAACAGGATATCGTCTGTTTTGTGACCAACTGCAGGAAATGAAATTATTCGTAAACAGTATTGTCATAAATTGTTGCATTATCGTATGAATTACCTAAGCTGAGCAAAGAAGTCTCATCCAAAATATTCGACATGAAATTCTTTGCCATTTTTTATCCTCTAATTCGAAAATTACTCCACAGTGAAAAACACTCACAATCTCTCAAACAACACACCTCTCAAATAAAACTCACTCTCCCTCACTCCCAAAACCCAATCTTCATCTCCCAAGCAGCAATAGTTTCCTTCTCAACTCCAGCAGACCCCTCCCAGAAATTTATTTCCAAAACAAAAAAAGATTACCCCTTTTATTTTTCTTCCATAAAAATCATTTGTTTACATTAAAAAATTCAATCAAAAATCCAATTTCAAACAAACCCAATCTCCCGCGTATATCTAAACATCTCAGTGTTCCCTATTCATTTGTCACAGGTGTTCCTCCATACATTGAGGAAAAAATATAGACAACCGACAACCACTATCACCAAACCACACTATACTCCCATCTGTGCTGCTTCTACAGTAAAGAAAAATGAATGCTCTTTTTTCATACAAAAGAAATATCAAGAAAAAAAAAATACCTTGCATATTTCCTCCCCACTCTACTCTCTACTACCACTGCTGCTGCTTTATATATTTTTTTCTCCAATAAGAGGAATGAGTAGCAGAGAATTTCGTCGTGCAATATTTTGTAACATTCCGGCGTTCTCCATCGACAAGAACACGACGACTGAACAAGGACCATGCATGCTTCTCAATCTCACAATTAAAAAAAGAAGCTGGTGAGATATTTTTTTCTTTGAACGAAAGTACTGCCCTTGTCCATTCTTCCAACCCGAGAGAGAGAGAGAGAGAGTAATCGCGTTTCCCACACTAATTTCTAATGTCTATTTATTGCACTTGCTCGCGAAATAAGTTGAGTGTACTCACTACAAAGAAAGTACAATTTTTACATTTAATTTGCAAATAGTGTAGACTAAATTGTTTGTGTATCCAGCCAATATATTTCTCCAGACATAGTCATTTCCTTGTGAGGTTCCTTCCAGGTAGGAGGAGGTGGTTAAATTGAGGTGAGTTTTACCGAGAACTAATATTAAGACTATTAAAGTTGGGGCTCTCTGTGCCCAGTTTGTAATCTACTCCCAATTTTTTCTTCCTGTTGTGTCGTCATCCGTCAAGGTAAGTTACAAAACGTGATTATATATGATTATTAAGACGTCGTGTGTGTGTGTGTGGAAAGGGGAGTAGTGGTAAGTTTTACGGGGATATTGGACAAGTCTTTGTGGCAAGGTTGAATAGTTGAATGGTTCTTTTAGCCTTCGGCTGCCGTGCTGGATGAATACAGACTGAGAGTTAATTTTAATTTTTTGTTTGGAGGAGTTTATTTATTTGTGGGTTTTGACTATTGAGGTAATTGAACGGAAGAGATTAGTGTTCGGAGGCGGTTGTGGCAGTGGCAGGGAGTAATAGCCAACTTGTTTGAATATTTTGTTGTAGATCAGCTGATTTGAAGTCTAATTTGGGGGTGAACACCAGCAAGATGAGCGACGACGAGGTCGAGTTTGCCAACATTTTTGGCAGGTTTATGTCAACTGACAATGAAATTCGACAGCAGGCTGAGGTGAGTCATCGGTTTTTGTTAAGTTTTATTGGAATGTATTTTGTGGGTGTTGATGAGTCATACTTTTTGATTAGGCGAATTATGACACGATCCCTGCGGACAAGAAAGTGTTCTTCCTTTTGGCACTGATCAGGAATAATCAGGCGCCGGATGATCTGCGATCCCTCTGTGCTGTGCTTCTCAGACGGCTATTCATTGCGCACTTCCACTTCGTTTGGAATGCGGTAAGGACAGTGTTAATATGTAGATTGTAGGTAGTTGAGAGTATTTGTAGGCATATGCGTTATGACGTGTGTTGTGAGTTTGCAGATGAACCCGGAGGCGCAAACCCAAGTGAAAGCAGAGATGATATCACTCTTGTCCCGTGAAAACGAGGAATTCCAGACGCGTAAGAAACTGACAGAAGTGAGTGCCGAGCTGGCCCGCAACCTTATCGACGACGAGGGCAACAGCACATGGCCAGATTTCCTGAACTTTCTATTCGCTCTCGCCAACAGCCAGTCGGTCGTGTTGCGTGAGAATGCGCTCCTCGTGTTTTCCCTGGTTCCAGGAATCTTTGGCAATCAGCAAGCCAACTACCTAGACGTTATCAAGCAGATGCTTGCACATTCTTTCGCCAGCGAGGCGTACTCTGTTCGCTTCCACGCTGCTAAAGCCTTTGCATGCTTTATCACTGATCACGAGAAGGAGGAAAGCATTCTCAAGCATTTCTCCGAGCTCATGCCCAACTACATGAAAGCCATGGAGGAGTCGGTCACTGAGGAAGAGGATGACTCGTTGCTTAAGTTGGCTATTGATATCGTAGGGATGCGTCCGAAATCGATGAGACCTCATCTCGCAGCCTTCCTCCAACTCTGTTTGGGAATTGCCAAGGAGGAGGCAGTTGATGATGACTGGAGGCATTTGGCTCTCGAATGTGCGATATCTGCTGCTGAGAGCACGCCAGGTGCTGTCAGGAAAGTTGGGGCACAGCTGCTGCCTAGTTATGTCCAGTTGGTGAGTGCGGAATTGTCTTTTTCGTTATTAATAAACTTATATAGTAATTTCATACAAACTTCCGCCATATTCGTGACAAAAAAAGTTGTGAAACTAATAATTTATGAAACAACAGATGCTGGAGTTTATGACAGACTTGGATTACGAGGATGACTGGGCAACATCAGACGAGTCAGTGGAGGAAGACTCTAACTCTAACGCAGCGATGGCAGAGTCAAGCCTGCACAGGCTCGCGTGTGCGTTAGGAGGAAAAACGATACTCCCAATAGTAATGGCTCAAATGCAAACAATGTTGCAGCAACAAAACTGGAAAATGAGATACGCCGGACTAATGGCCGTGTCCGCGTTGGGGGAAGGATGTTCCAAGCAAATGAAGCCGATTCTTCCACAAGTCGTCGACCCCATACTCGGGTTTCTTAGGGATCCACAACCTCAAGTCCGCTACGCTGCCTGCAACGCCATAGGACAAATGGCGACAGACTTTGCACCCGGCTACGAGAAAAAGTTCCACAACAAGATCTTGCCGGGACTCATTTCTCTTTTAGAAGACCACTCCTGTCCCAGGGTTCAAGCTCAGGCTGGGGCTGCTCTTGTAAAATTTTGCAAGGAGTGTCCCCGTGACATTCTCAAGAACTATGCTGACGCGCTACTCGGAAATCTTCAGACCTGTTTTACGATCAAGTTGAAGGAGCTCGTCGAGCAAAGTAAAAAGCTAGTTTTGGAGCAACTCGTCACGACTGTGGCCAGCGTCGCAAACACTCTCGAGGATGACTTTGTCGCGTACTATGATAGGTTTATGCCCTGTATGATTTACATTATGCAAAACGCGAATGCTCCAGAGCTGAGGTTGCTCAGGGGGAAAACTATCGAGTGTGCTTCTCTCATCGGGTTGGCTGTCGGCGGGGACAAGTTCATCGAGGATGCTGCCGGCATCATGGATCTTCTCCTGAGAACACAGGTGGACAACGGGGGCATCGAGTTGGCGGATGACGATCCACAGCTCAGCTACATGATCACCGCGTGGGCCAGGATTTGCCAGATTCTCGGGGAGAGGTTCTCCGCATACTTGCCCATGGTCATGACTCCTGTTCTGCGGACGGCATCCATTAAGCCTGAACTTGCCATGCTGGATCCTGATGATGTCAAAGTAAGTGCATGAAGGGCTTAGTGAGTCATCAAACTTGAATATTCATTAGCTTGAGCAATCGTAAAACGTAATGTCTAATGAACCGTAATGGCGATTTTAGGAGGTGGAAGATGCAGGAGACTGGGAGCTAATTTCACTCGGCGATTCCCAGAATATTGGGCTCCACACAGCAAAGTTGGAGGACAAGGCGATGGCGTGTCAAATGCTCGTGTGTTATGCACGAGTCATGAAAACTCATTTTAGACCGTATGTTGATGAGGTGAGCTGTGAGAAATGACACATCTGTGATCACGAAAATGACATTTTTTATTGACTTTTATCGATGAGATAATGAATGCAATTTGTTTTATGTAGGTCGTCAAACTCGTGAGATCTTTACTCAAATTCTACTTCCACGACGGGGTCCGATCCTCTGCAGCGGAAATTATTCCTCATCTTCTCCGCTGTGTCGACGACAATCTTAAGGACAAGGTTCAGTTGTGGAATCTGATAAAGAACGACCTCTTGATCGCCGCTAAGGCTGAACCCGAGTCTGATGTCAAGTGCGACCAACTCTTTGCGATCGCCTCCTGCGTGGAGATGCTTCCTCCTGAAGTTCTCGACGGTGAAACTATCAACAAGATCACGAACGTTGTCGAGAGGGTGTTCCTCGAGCACTTTGAGCGCTCTGCGGAACGCGCTGAGCAGAGGAAAGACGAGGACTATGATGAGGTCATTGAGCAACACCTCTGGAATGAGATGGAGGAGGATAACTATGTTCTCACTAAAGCCGCTGATGTGCTCCACTCGATGCTGAAAGTGCACGGGGCCAACTATCTGCCTTCCATGGAGCAAAAGGTTCTCGGGCTCATCAGTAAGCTCATCGCTCCTGATAGGTACTGTCAGGAGAGGCAGTGGGGGCTCTGCATCTGGGATGACGTGATGGAGTTTACGGGGCCCGCTAGTGTTAAATACCAAAATCAGTTTATTCCTCTGCTTCTCCAATACCTTTCTGATACCAGTCCTGAGGTGAGGCAAGCCGCCGGGTATGGGTGCGGGGTCATGGCGCAGTTTGGGCGGGAGACGTTTGCAGGTTCGTTAATTGGAATATATTGTTTTTGTGACTTTTTAATGAATTGGGGCTTGATTGAATGATATTTTTGTTTTCTCAGCCGCGTGTAAGGAAGCACTACCTCGTCTGGTGCAAATAGTGAACGACCCTGAATCCCGAGGAGAATCCAACATTACCGCTACGGAAAACGCAATTTCTGCCGTGGCTAAAATCATCAAGTACTGTCCTGTCGCTTGTGCTCTGGAGGAAGTCATACCCGAATGGTGAGTGCTAATTGAAAATAAAACTATTAGTTTAAAATGAAATTCATAACATTAAAAACTTAATTAACTCATGGCTAATAAATCACACTTGCACAGGCTCTCCTGGCTCCCAATTTGGGAAGACAAGGATGAAATGGACTCTGTGTACGGACTCTTATGTGACCTGGTGGAAAGTGATAACCCGTTAGTTCTCGGCCCGAACGGGTCAAATTTACCCCGTATCGTGCACATCATTGCAGAGACCTTTGTCCGGAAGTCACTGAAAGACGACTCCTCGTGCCGACCCCGCCTCATCAATATCGTGCGAATGGTGATGAATAATGCCAACTTGCAACAGCACTGCACAGCCGTGCTCAGTCCAGAACTGTTGACTGAACTGCAACATGCACTGGCCTAGTTTTTTAAACATAATATTAATAGCTTAAACTAACAGGGAAGATAATATTTCATGTCAATTTAGGTAGAATTTAAAAGAAAAACTAGTGTTGAAACGTTCCTCTATGAAAAACTCGGAGGAAACAAATGTGCGCGAATTACATAAAAAATAGTACACAATTTTTTTTAAATGGTAAACTGATCACATCACACAATGATACGTTGTAGTGTTTATGTACTTTTTAAACAAAAAAATTTATGCAGTTGTAATTTGTTTGCTCCGGTTAAGTCTCATCAAAAAAATATTTACAGCGAGGAAACATTATTTTTCTCTTGAAGCACAATGGTCTGGTACTGGAAATGTTGATAATTCTTTTTTGTTCTTGTTTTTTTTGTCTGATAATGTTTGCGTTGTGTTTTACGACCTTTGATGAAAATAGTGTTTTCTTGTTGGAATCTTGCTCGTCATACTTCATACTACACTGATTATCTTAGATTTTTTGTAGACGTAGACTTTAAATTAACGTAGCTCCTCTTTTTCTCAACTGATTTAGACTGACTCACAAAAAATATATACCTTTTTCCCCTGAAACATGCACACTCTGTTGAGCAATCGATGACTTGAAATAAAACCAATTATTGCAGGTCAAATAACTTGATATAATAACCACTGTTAAACTACTCCAAAGCAAACTTTACGTTAGTATCCAGACATGAAAAATTGGTTTGCTTTCATAACAACAAGCTAAAGATAAGATACAATTTGTACATGAATCGATATATTTAAACCAAATGTTTCTGATTTTGTGAGAGTCGAAATCCTACATTATAATTATTATTGATAGTTTTACCTTATATAAAATCCTGTTTATGATACAATTATAATATGTTTTATAGGAATAAAACATATTTTCTTGTTTATATGAAAAAAAGGATGCATTTTACATTTTATTTACTGCTTTATTTTTCTGCTTGTTAATTTCGAGGTATAAAACGGTTGTTCATGTGAGAGTGATAGATTGTTGACATGTTATATAAACGATGGTTATCTTCATGTTTCAAAGTCCAAACCAAGTCTGATTTGATGCCTAACCCGCGTTCAACTTGTTCCCATCGATAAGCGCCGAAAATGTGACAGTGGCTGTTGGGCGCAGCTTAGTCTTGAATTCCTATCCCAATCTGCATGTCAGCGTCAAACTTTGCTTTCACTGTGGTGAAACAGTCCAGCACGTATTTCACAGCGGTTCGAGTACTGTATAACCTTCAGTCAGGGTTCGATTTGTAGGTGGCTGTGGGTCCCGCTTCCAAGTAAGGCCTTGGCTTGTAGATGAGTCCGGCCCAGAGGAGTTCAGCGTTGTCCAACAAGGTGTGGAATTTTGTCGCCTTGCAATGCAAACAAAATACGACATTTAATGTCTTAAAATTCTTAAAATTTAAAGTTCTTAATATTCTGGATAAGCAAATTATTACCTTTCACGAAAGATGCAGAAACGTCATACTTCTTAATCTTGCGCTCAGTCGTATTCATATCCGATGGCGAAATCTTGAAATTCAAACATTTTTGAAATGAATAGCTTTATCAAACTAAATTAACTAGATTATATTAAAATCATGAATCATTACCTTGACACCCCGTGACCAAGCTGGCGTTAACGAGTGGATTTGTACTATCCCCTCCCTCAATCGAAGCGTCAATCGTGCCATAAACGGGATCCCTGTAAGCAGTCAGCCACTTACCTGTCATTGAAGAATTCTAGACATTTTATTTACCTACTATCCCCAAGTCCAATCCAATCCGAAACACCTTCTATGCGTGAACCTCTTGCGAAATTATGTTCCCTGTGGTCCATTTAGTGACGTCGAGGTGGCCAGGAAGAAAGGGACACGTCAGCAGTGACGTGAACATTTTTTTAATTTCCTGATCCACATTAAAATGTCAACACACTCGCCCCCACCGTCGTCGCCTCACATATTCCCAAAGTCGAGCAACCCACTCAACTCGTTTCTCAACAACACTGGTCTCTTTTCGAACACAAGTTGATCACAACGCTGGACGTACTCATGAGGAACATTACGGAGCAGACCCAGCACTATACGCACCAGTACAACTCGCTACCCACTGACCAGTTCTACAACGCGGGTAGTGTGCGGTTGCATGAGAGTGATCAGGAGACTGAAAAGCAAACACGCGAATCAGCCGTGGCGTCCAGTAGTCAGGATGTGTTTCTTAGGGAGGACGCGGTCCTGGAATTCCTCAGGGGCGTGCTTACGTTCTTTTTCCTGTTGAAAGCGACTTACTTTCTCAACAGGGCGCTGCTGCGCAGGAATATTATAGGAAAGTATATTAAGTACCGGATTGAAATTGAACTCATGGTCTGTCACTGTAACATTTTACCAGTTTTGCCGTTTGTCGGTCTGTTCTTTGGGACCATCGGGATCGTGAGGATACTCATTTGGGTGCACATCAAGCTGTTCCACAATGGAAAACGGTATCTCATTTCAGCTGACGACGGGTTCTGGGCATACGAGGAGCACGTGTCGTCTTCTTCCTCGGTCACAGTGTTTATGGTGGAGGGGAACTGTGACATGGACAAGATCAAGGCTAAAGTGCGCGTCACCGTTGCGAGTCCTGTCGTTAGAGGCAGGATGTATCGGCGACTCATTACCGTGATTGGGTTCGCCGTTTGGGAGACTGTCGAGTGCAACTCGGATGATCATGTTCGCGTCGCCGAGTGGAAAGAGGGTGATAAGAGAAGAGGGTCGTCGGACCCTTGGAGCTACCAAGACGTGCTCGAGTTTCTAGGGACCTTTCAGGATATCCCGCTACCGAATAATATCCCCGCTTGGGAGACTATAATTGTCCCCAACGTGAGAGTAGACGGGAGTAGCAAGCCCCACTACGCGTGCATCTTTCGTATGCACCACGCCATGATGGATGGGATATCTAGTGCTAATATACTGCACGAGGTGCTCGGGGATAAGCCGTTCAAGTTCACTATCGATCCAGTAGAGAGTGGGAAGCGCCGTGGGAAACTCGTCTCGTTTTTCATGTATTTCCTCGCGTTACTCGTCCTCCCCCGAACAGGCCTGATGAGCGGACTCCAGCACCTCGACAACAAGTATAACCGTTTCTTCGCTCCAGGAAAGACGCTCAAAGGCCCGAAGCACTTTGCCTGGTCTCGACCATTCAGGATGGAAGCGTTCAAAAAGATCAAGGACACTACAAAGACTTCCGTGATGACAGTGCTGTTGAGTAGTTTGGGTGGGAGTTATCGTGCGATGGAGGAAGGGAGACGGTGGAAGGTCGGAAAGGACGGTAGCAAACTGCCAGAGTTTTTTCACGCTCTCGCTCCCGTGGCCCTGCTCCCATATCCCGATCGCCACCCGAGGAACGGGTTCAGTGGTGTCGTGCTACCCGTCTGTGTTGGGGAGCATGCGAACGCTATCGAGAGGCTGAAAGTTAACGACAGGGAGTTCAAGAGACTCGGGATCGGGATTATGGATATTCTCGGGAACTTTCTGCTTATCTGTATGGTCGGGTTGATGCCCAATTGTCTGCAAAAGGTTTTCGGAGGGGCCGTTCACGCGAAAATGAGCTTGAGCAATATTCCTGGGTCTGATGAGAGGATTACGATTTTTGGGGGGGATGAGATTGTCGAGATGGGGGCTTGGCTGCCCTGCAAATTTAGTCTTGGTGGGTTTTAATTTATTTCATTATCATTTGAGTTTATACGAATTTTTTGACGAATTTAATTTAATTTACACGACTTAATTATCCACCAGGTATGGCGCTCGGAATGTTCAGCTACGCAGGAAGATGTAGAGCGACGATGGTAGGGGACTCTACATACTTAGCCAAGTCAGACGTGGCTGCGCTGATAGCCAACTTTGAGACTGAGATCTGCGCCCTGGGAAAGAGTCTGGGACTGGCCGAGCACGAGATCTTTTACTAGTTCAACGTAGATGTATTAGTCTTTGATATTAATATATTTTTACCAGGTTTATCGAATTCCCCCGGGGATTTAGTTACAAAAAGCCATTTTTAATTTTATAGACGACCCTGTACATAGTTAAGAATATTGCTTTGTTTTGTTAAGATGGTGGTTTGAGTACTAATTGTTTTACTGTTTTTTTGTTGTTTATTTTTTGGATATATTGAGTTTATTTTAGTGATTTTTTAAATAAAGAAATTATTGAATTTTAAATGATTTCGTTTTTTGTAAGTTGGTTTGTTGAGCTCTCGCGAGTAGATCATACACATGGGAGTCATGTGTTAAGTACAGTTTACTCTGCACAATCTGCATCTTTCTCGTGATAATTTCTATCATGCCAATGTCCATATCACAGCATGTATTGCTGATCCGCAAATTTAATCACACATTCATTTGACATCTAACACATGTGAGAGTCGGGTGCAAACAAACTAAAAATATAATGAAGCTACTCGTTTTCGTGCTAATTTCGGTGGTAGGAAATAACGGAGTGACAGTTCCGATTTCTCGGGGTAATGGGAGGACGTACACTGTCAGCAGTAGCAGTTTGATACACGAGCTGAATGATAACAGGTAATTTGGTAAACTTTAAAGCGTTTAGAGTAGAGTTATGTTAAGTAACTGTTATTCGTAGCCCGGACGCCTCGGACAACTCGTACGATGACCC
>JAQIWO010001320.1:0-10517 GCA_034695405.1 Entomobrya muscorum | reverse complement strand
TTTTAATCAGTTGTGGAAAAACAAGCTTGTTTCATTTTTTTGCTGAGTGAGGTAAGGAAGATAAGTATAGAGGAAAGGAAGTGTATTAAATAATGGGTAGTTGTAAAGGATAGATGAGGAGGAGAAGGAGGAGGATAAGATGCAGTGTGGTAAATGCAGGTTGTCTTTTCTCTTGTATCTTGTCGCCTTTTAATAGACGAATGGAAGAAAATTTGGCAAAAGGCTTGAGAAGTAGGTGGAAGTATGAAAAAGTGATTGTATTTGTGGACGATGTTTTTTAGAGTCATTAAATTAATTTTAAGTTGATTAATTAATTAAAAGTTGGGCGCCGTTAATAAAAACAGGGCAAAAATCAATGGAGGGGGCACTATTAGATTGCCCTCTTCAGCTTGCCTTGAGATGACCAGATGACAGAAACAAATTCGATAGAGGATAAAATATAAAGTAAATCTTTCGATATTAATTTCAAATTTAAAAGCGTGTACAGTTAAATAAAACAACTTTCTCAGTTTACTTGTTTATGTAATTCTATTTTATTCAGGGTTTCCGGGCGAGAATGGCGTAACAAAAGTTCTACGAGGCAATAAGGTGGATTTTCATAAAATACATTATGATTGTAATTTTTTGATTGTAATCTTGCAAAATCATTTAATAGTAAGCTCATCTTATCTCATGACATGACTCATGTGCTATTGCGCACTAGCTTTACCTTCCATTACTATTTGACCTAGGATAACAGTCTCCAGTTACCTGCTTAGGTACACCCCCAAAATCATAAATATTAAAACATTAACCGGCATCGAATCAGTACAAAATATTACAAACGTAAATAAATACTTTGAAATGGACTTCCAACCAAAAAAATAAACACCCAAAATAAACAAACAAGAACCAGAAGAAATTTCGCAGCTATATTTTATTCTCCCCAAAAACGCAAAATAATTACTGAAACTTATACTTTGATTAATGTCTAGACACACATAACCAAAAAATAGTTTGGCTCTACAAATCCTAGGAAAAGCAAACAGCTTTAAGCTCTTTACAAATATTTATAAACCCAACTTTTTCTTTATGATTATTATTAATAAACTACAAATTTATTTGTACTAAAGCCTCCTATTTTACATGCACTATTTAGAGCCTACTTATTTTAACTTTATAGTTATTATAGCCATTATAAAAAGTATTCGCTTTTTAGTGTCAATAGTTTTCCAAACTTCTTAGGAAACTTCAGCAAAAACTTTATCTTCTTTTCGACTACTTTACTTTTTTAAGCCACTTAGTTTGCAAAACACGTATCCCCATCATAAAAATATGAACGTTACCATGACCAACAATATCATGACTCATGAAAGCCAACACTAGAGACTGCCAACAGTATCATTAAAAATATTACGTTTTGATTAGCCCTTAGGAGAAAAAAATGAATAAATTCTTCTGCTTAGCTCTTCAAACCAACAAAATTTTCTTCTTTCTCCTGCGAGATAAGCACATATTCTTCATCTTCTTCAGCCAAATGTTCTCCCTCATCCTCACGATTTTGAATAATCTTCCATTTTAATAATCAATTTTTTCCTCTCTACTTCATCATGTAATATGGCTTTTGTAGGAGAATATTATTTGCTTTGCTTACAAATTTCCAATATTAGTTCTCTCTCTCACTATTTACATCACATCAGCATGCGTCGTCTCCCAGCAAATAAACAAAATATATAGAGAAGTACGTACAAAACTTCACAGCTCTTTCGTGCTTCCTCGTATTCTCCTCGAGACAATCTAACATCTCATATCCTACCACTATACCATACCATACCTCATGTAGCAGGTACATTGTAATCTGATCACGATCCTTGTTGCCTGAGGAGAGACGGATGATGTTGATGATGATCATGATGATGAAGGAAGTGAAACAGCAGAAGAGAGTCTCGCAGAGCAGCAGCAGAAGCAGAGGAATATCTTTGGAGAATATATTTTATTATTATGCTTTATTTCATTTCTGAAGAGTCAGCAGAAAAAAATGACAAGTAGTCGAAAACAACAGTGACAACAGGGAGCAGTATCAACGGAATCAACAAAATGCTTGTGAAATGTTGACAATAGTGCGGACGTGCGAAATTTTACGGAACGAGGCGACGGCGTTGCAGTGGTTTCCGGGCATCGAAAATCCTGCTTTGCTCATGCGGGACAAGGGGCTCGTACCCGGGAAAAATTGAATATCGGTTCGTTTTTGCTTGCACTCGGGATTCATTTTCCGTATATATTCTCATGGGATCGAATATTTGGTTTGCGGGACCTTTTTGCGCGTTTTTACCCACGTGGGATAATTTTTGGTGCTTTCTTTCTGCACTCAGATGACATAGTACCCGGAATACAATTTGTTTTTTTCTCACCCAGAATGAAAAGATCTTTCTTGCCGAGACATTTTGTAAGAGTTTGCACGTCCGCAATAATATGTGCATGGAGAAAAGTTTGCCAAGATGCAGTCATGACATGATATATAGAGGTAGGCTCATAATAAATTTTGCGCCAGTAGGCCAACATTTTAAATCCAAATCGTATAGCATAGCGCATTTTTTAATTTGGTGTAAAATCTTCCAAAAATATAATAAGTCGAGTATTTCCGGCCATTTTGTTAAATTGTCTAGAGAACTTAGTAATCTTATCTCAATGTACCCATGTACAGAATTCGTTTTGTTGTCTCAAGGAAATATTGCAGATTGTAAATAAAAGAGCATCGTATGACTTACGGGATGACTACCAGAGTAATCCCAGACCTTTCTGTAGTCAAGCAACAACCATATTGCCTGCGTCTGGAATGGAAGAAAGAAATGTTTTTTTCTTTATTAAAGCCTCAAGGCTTTACTTTCTTCTCAAGTCCTCATGCCTTGCTCACTTTGTTTCCAGTTTCAGAGAAAAGGTAAGTAAAAAGAACACGAATTTTCGCTACGCCAACGGAAGTACCAACAATATTTGTATGCGTACTCGATCCCGTTTTCCATAGAAATGTGACTTTTTCGACAAATTTTCAATTTCCTGATCTATTCTTCCCCTTTCCTAAAAACACGATTTCATCAAGACACGTGGAAAATTCATAAATAAAAATGTTTTAACAAGGAGCTAACAAATCTAACACCTCCATAAAATATCTCACATCACCCCAGAAAAAAAAATTTCTGCAGCTTTCACACTTCTTCAGAAAAAAATCAATAAGAGTGACGCAGACAAGCTTATATACATTTTTTATTTATTCCTGCTTCACAAATTTTCCAAGAGAGGATGTTTAATGAAGAGGAAAAGAATTATTAATGAGGCAGAGAAAAACCCGGAATATCTTTTATGCTTTTAAACTAAAAAAATGTATAGCAAAATGACAACAATTTTTTAACAATGTTGAGATAGGTAGAGTGTGTTGTGAGATGCTCACTTGAACTCTTACTTTGACCTGTTCGCAATACAAAATATTAATCTTGCCTTTACATTCATTTTTATTTTCTCGTGGATATTGAGCACTTGTTTTTCAATTGAACCGAGACAAAGTTTCCTGTTCATTGAACGGAATAAAAAAATGAGCATTTCATCGGATATATTTTATTCTGTGATCGAGCAGGCTTGAAAATTGAAAACTACACGACACGACATGGAGACATGCTCGTGGCAATTTTTTTAGACCAGCCGGAAATAGAATTCAGGAAAAAAGAAATGCTACTATACGCTTTCTCTAGCAAACCGGTGAGAATCTGTCATAAACATTTTTTTTTATCAAATTGCCGCAAATTTTGAGGAAAATTTAAAAAAGAAAACGTAATTCGACACAGCTGGAAATCATATTATTATTTCACACCGTAATTTTTCTATTTATGGCTTGATCCACAAAAAAAATCCAATATAATTTGAAATATATAATTCCATATCGGAAATTTCATTCAACTTTTCTTTGACAAAGAAAATAACAAGGAATCCACATCGTTTAGAACAAATCAGCATTATCATATTAAATGGGTGAGTGAATGTAGGATAAATTCATTTACTGGTTATGTTATTTATGCGATACTTTCCATAAATAAAAGGCTGTGTGTATATGCGTGCGTGTGTGTTTAGTTCCCCGCATTCTTTTGTGAGTACGCCATCATTATGATCGACTCACTTTGCACGATTTTCTCCTTTCCTATCATTCAGCTTTTCAGTCAACGCTGCTCTGTAGCAGCACCCGTAGTACTAATTCAAGAAGAAGAAGACGAAAAATAAAAGCAGTGTGGATAAGCTACCTACTCGCATGTCTATGTTTTATAGCTTAATTTGCTATGGGCTTCTATAAACATTGGAAAAGCTTGTTTGACTCGAGGATGTATAAAAAAAGAGGAAAAAATTTTGTTAATGAGCTTTGCACTATTCATCATTCATTATCAGTCTGGATGTGTTTCTTGTGTGTGGCTGGTGCTTACACAAGATGGAATATTTTTTAGCACCCAAGTGCAAGGTGAATCGATTATCCAATCCATTCTCTGTCTGTTTTTTTTTCTAAGAACGGCTGCTGTTCTTAGATTGGGAATGTTGCTACTTCAAAAAAGGAAGTTAAAGGTCATTTGGCTATTTATACGCATGATTGGTGGTGGTGTGGTGAAGGGAGAAATACAGACGATGACAATGATAATGACCATTACGTGCATCATATGTGGTCGTTCTCTGTAAACTTCACGGAGACTCGACGAGCTCTTGTAATAATAATCCCCATGAAATTTTTAATCCAAATTAATTATTTCTTGTGGAGGAATCCTCCAAGTGAAACGTAGAATAGAATGAAAAGCAATGAAGACAAATAATGAGGATTTCATATTTGTCATTTTTTATTATCTCCTGTCTTCCTCAATTTGGCAGAGAATGACAATTAAAACTTTTTTTTTTCAAAGATGGGAATGCATATGTAACAAACAGCAGTAATTTTTATAGCATTTGAATACTTAATAATAATAATATTTAATGCATGTTTGCATAATCCTCCTCTAAAGATTTTTGTATTCCCTAAACGGAGTTCATTGCCACTACATTTTTACATACACCAGAGATCAGCCTTCCACCCCGAGGTAAAAAGGAAGAAGAAGAAGAACAGAACAGTTAATTGGATATAGGACCTCGTCATATCATATCATTATTATTTTTTGTCCCAAATCCTAATGCAAAATGCTATATAAGTTGTATTGCAACATTTGTAACCCTCACATCATCATGATGATCATGTCATGTCCATTTTT
Source organism: Entomobrya muscorum (assembly GCA_034695405.1). NCBI lineage: Eukaryota > Metazoa > Arthropoda > Collembola > Entomobryomorpha > Entomobryidae > Entomobrya > Entomobrya muscorum. The sequence goes on along the minus strand of JAQIWO010001320.1, from coordinate 5,268 downwards.
GGAGTGCTCAATGCACTTGTTCCTCTTCTCCTCGAGCACAAGAGAGCAAAGTACAAAAGGGAAGAAGGAGAATTACATGATAATTTTTTTTCTTTTAAAAATTATAATAGCAAAGCAGCCTTGAGACTTTTTTGAGTCACTCCATATAATACACTTTATTTTACTGCTTTACACACACAAAACATTTATAATTTTCCTTCCTCCTCCATTCTTGTATATGTTCACGAAAGAGAAGATGATAAAGCACCACCACTACTGCCATTTCAGAAAAAAAGTGCGTATCAACCGTTTTCGAGTAAGAATGGGTGTGTGGGCAGTGGTGTAAAGTGATCGTGGTGATATGATAAGAAGTAGAGAGAGGATAAAAGAGAATGAAAAATACTACGCATGATGATTTTTTTTCTGGTGTGTACGCACATCCTCGTCGACAAAAGCAGATAAAGTAGTACAAAGTGCGGAGATGATGATAATATATTTTTTTTGAATGCGTATAAAGCCCGTGAAGGAGATGAGAAGAGAGAGTACACGTGTATGGCTTAATGGTACACATTTTCTGGTGGTCTCTGACGATGATGATGATGATGTTGATCTGATATACCTACATAGTGACCATGAAGATAGTAGACTAGTAGATTGAACACGAGATGATATGCTCATTATGACATGATGATGATTGTGATGATCGTATATAGACAGAAATGGGCATACCAAATGAACTTTCTCACCCAATTTTCCCCATTTTCTGTGTAATTCACAGACTTGTAATGACGAGGATTGGAAAGCTCACGCTGGAAAATGTAGGCAGGTGTGGAGCTCTAAAATTAGGGATGGACCTAGGTCAATGGAAACCAAAGTGATTTCTTTTTTATGGGAAAAATTCACATGCAATCAGAATCATTAACATGTGGACGTGGACAGTAATAAAAAAAGCGGAATGTGGTGCAGTTTTTTTCAAAGATGATATTTAAAAAAAATATTATTATGCATCTTGAAATGATCATGCAGCAAAGATGTGGTTTTTCAGTTGCCTTAAGCGAAAATGACAAGCATGTTATATGATCCATGCTGCTGCTGCTGCTGCTGTTGCAGTCTTTTAGAAAAGTCAAAGTCAAGCCAAATAAAAAAAGAATGTTTTTACCAGGATGACTACAAATAAAAAGAATATATGTATACCTGGAGGGCTGAAGATATTTTTTGGCATCCAAAATGAATTCTTGTGTTTGAGATGCTTTTTTTCCTTTATGGCAGGAGCATAAGTGAACAAAGACAGCTCAAATCACAACAACACAACAGCCAGAGAGCAAGGTCGGTTGTCGGTACCGGTTTCTTCACTGATGATCAAGATGGGTTGTTCGTGTTCCAACCGAACCGAATAAGATTTTTTTTTGCACAGCAAAAAATATTATGCACTGTCTGACACTCAAAGCAAGTATTTTTCTTTGAACAGATTTTACTACTTGTTTTATTGACAATATAATATAAGGTGTGTGTGTGTGTGAAATATATACAGTCAGTCAAAAAACCGCCAATAAATGTTTTTGACTTTGAAACGACCGATTGGCAGAAGAACTATGAAAAAAGGTTAGTTAACTGCTGCTCACATTTACTCTTTATCTACAAAAATATTTCGCACTGATCATCACACAAAAACTCCCACTGAGCAATGAACAGATTAATTCTCGGCTACTGGACAAAAAAACACTATCAAGTCATTTTCGTCACACACCGACGACACACCTATGTATACTTCCTATGAAAAGTCTCCAAAAAATGAAGTGACTAGATTGTTTGGCAGTGACAGTTCCAGATGTACACGGGATTTCCTTCAAACTTAAATTGTCGCAATTAGCCCCCTTTTTGAAACTCGTGGTGGGATTTAGGTGGATATTAACAATGAACAAAATATAGAATAAAACGGTGGACTGGAGATGAATCAAAAAAGCTTAAATAGATGTTTTTGTGACTACCAACTTGTTCCTGTACGGAGAAGAGCCAAACGGCAACTAAGGCTGGTTGACTGTTGATTTTTTAGCCCCCTCTGTCTTCTTCTTCTTCTTATTTTCTTCCCTCTCTCTTCACTTCACTCCATACACACTTATTATTATGCAGACATGTTCTTTTTAGTGGTAGTTGTAGTGGTGGTGGTTCTACAGACGTGTGGTGAAGGCTGTTGTATGAAGCCAACAAAACAGTGTTCTCGACAAGTCGACAAAAAAATGTGTGTAGACGAGCACACAAGAACATATATAAAGTTCGTTACGATAGATTCAAAAGATATACGAACTTAACATCTTTTTTTCTTCTAAAAAACAACCCACACGTCTTCATTCTCGTCTTCTACAATGATGACGATGATCACATACACAATTATTGCATATGTTACATACACACGTGTATGTTTTATATACATGCATGCCTACATATTGCAATTCCTTAAAAAAAAATCTCCAAGAAATGTATATTATATCGCCTTACTTTTGTTACATCATCATCTTCTTCTCCCTCGCGTCATTTTATATCTTTTTTAAAAGTAATATTTCTTGACTGTTTTTCTTTCTTTCTTGTTATTTAAAAAAAATATTTTCGCTGGCTGCTGACCAGCAACAACAATAACAAATTTGAGAAGACAAGAAGAAATAAAAATGCAGAGAGAAATAAAAATATTACTCTGCACTTTTCTGATACTCATTATTTGACGGCGATGGTGGTTTGGTTTGGTTTGATGTGGTGGGTGGGAAAGACTCCTCCTTGGACAGGCCATAGTACATCTCTCATTCTTTTGCAGAGTCGTCATCATCATTTTTTTCCTGAATAATATCGACATGGTCAGAAAATGAAAAGCATTGTTTTTTAATCTTTTCTGACTCTCTCTCTCTCTCTCTGGAAGAAAAAAATGAGCATGTCTCAACTCTGGAGCCATTTTTTTGCATGAACGTAAATAAGATCATTATCAATTTCGCAAACAAAAACGCCTTCTTCTACTTTGCATAAAAAATAATAAATCTTTGTGCTGCAAAATACGCTTAAATTATATAGATGCGCTGATGAAAAATTGCTGTTTTGTCTTTAGTTTCCCCATCACTCTTGTCATGTCATTATGTATATATTTTTAACGCAGAGGGGAACCAATACTTATCAGGGAAAATTTATGAGAGAGACGTGATATGAGAATGCCTAATAATATGTTTCGCTTTGAGCGATATAATAATTTTTGCTGCATAATCAAACGTTCCATGTAGATTGTGTCATTTTTTTGGGGGGTTATTAGCAGGTAATCTTATATTTCCCCTGAAAGAAAAAAATATGGTGTGCATTAAAAAACATATTGCATTTCATTTTTAAATGGATGGATGGAAGATCATCATATCATGTCGGTGGATATTGGATAACAATAATATTACCTATCAATCTACCTATCTACCTGTGTCTGTGAAGATAATAGAAATGGACAAGGTGGTTGTATCATCGTTATCATTATCGTTATTATGACAAGCAAAAGCTCACAGCCTTGAAAGTATTTTTGCCTGAGCACATATAAGCCTTGATGGACTAAAAAAGGGATTTTTTTTCTCGTTTTGTTTGCAAAGTCGAGAAGAGAATAGAGAGATATTTTATGCCTAATGGGTTTTGACTGTGAGGATGATATTATAGGTATAAAAAAATTGTGTTTGTTTGGCTGATAGTTGATGGGTAATGGAAGGAAGAAGGACTGCTGTGTGTGGACATGTGGACATAGCCAAAAATGGCAGACTGATAAAAAGAAAGAAACAAAGTCAGAGACAAAGTTTTATCCTGCCGCTGGGTGCACAAAAGTTGCCGTCATCTTGGTGAACTGCGAACTAACCTGTCCGAGAATCAATGTACTCACCATTTTTTCCCAAACTCATATAAAAGCTAATGATGGAATCACTCAATTACGCTTTCCATCTTTAAAAGGAGGAGAGGAAATAATAGTCATCATAATTATGCTAATATTATTATTATTTTGTGCTTCCTTTTTTGGGTGGATTTGTCACTTTTTATTTTTCTCAGTGCAAAAAATAAATTAAATGACTGTATTTTTCCTTTTCCTTACGCACGTTTTCCTCGCTCACACAGAGCCGGCACAAGTAACCTGATGCCTTCCTTTCATTTTGCGTTGCATATATTCAAAAAAGGAAATGGGAAAAATGATGTAATATTTTATGACTTTTGTTGGTGCATTTGCATAATACTTTTCTTTTTTTGCTGGACCATAAACTACACGTTTTATTGTGAAAGAAAAAAAGTAGAAGGCTGCTTTTGCCTGTTGAGTAATTACGATTGGAGGAATCATCATTAAAATGCTAATGTAGGTACAAACCGCTGACTTCGCAGTCAGCCTACGCACAAAAAAAATAATAAGTTGGACCACGATAATTTTTTTTTTCGTCAGAATTATTTTATGCCTACACATAACAAACAACAGGTATATATAGAGAGATCAGTAGTAGTAGTAGCCAGCCGAAGTAGCATATGTCCACCCACAACACAAATCTCCATTTTTGTTCAAAGATGACCAAGAAAAGTGGTTGATACTGAGAAGAAGAAGCATGATGAGTGTGTGTTCCGGATGTTTAGGAGTGCTACCTACTACAAGCCTATATACCTGCCTGCCACACAAATAACACACGTGACAATATATTTTGAACAAGTCAAATGAATAATGAATTGTGATGAATGAATGGTTTATGAGAATTTGATTTGCCACTTCTCCAAACACCCACGCACTCTCTGATTCCAATCAAGTGGTAATGATGACGCCAGAGACCAGGCCAGGCCATGCCATTAGCATAGGAGGACACACTGTGTGAGCGATATGCGATATCGATACGTGTCCTTAATTTGTCCTTCTCTATAGAAATTGCTTAATATATTATTTATAGCTTAGCTATTGGGCAGCAATAAAAAAGAGTTTTATGGGTAAACAAAATAAAAAAATTATATTCTTGATTGCTGTTGAATTTATTATATATTATTCTTCTGGTTCTCGCCCTCTTAACAAACTCGACAAGTAATGTAGTTGTAAAAAAAAAGAATGTGTGCAAGATAATTATTTTTTAATGATTTTGTAAAAAAAACAGTCTGTAGCAGAATAGCTGAGATAACACGTGTAATAGCCAATAGCAGCTAAAAATTAGAGCGAAATTACATAATCAGTTGAAACACTTTATCATTGGAATTTTATCACTCTGTGTCTCTGAAAAAATCGATCATTATGTTCATGCAGCAGCAGCCTGTTCAAAATGG
>JAQIWO010001319.1:0-10518 GCA_034695405.1 Entomobrya muscorum | reverse complement strand
TTCATTCTCATAACCACCAAAACCCTCATCGAAACACTATTTAGGCGCACTCCGCCTAAATAGATGAAGAAATAAATAAAATTTTAGCTAATTTGGTGGAAATAATTTAAGGCTGAGTCTAAATTGGCGGAGGTGAAAACCTGAATAGGTAGTGTGTCCCAAACTGACAAAGTATTACAGCATAAATATTACATGCAATATTAAATTAAGAATTAATCATGTGTTTAGCTTCAAAAATTGTGTAAATAAGTAAACATGAATTTGGGGTGTATCCTGTTGACCCCATGTTTGACTGAATTGTATTCGAAATTCTAAATGCACGGGAAATGCAGCTCTACTACACTACACACATAATCACTGCTTACGCAGATCCTTTTGGAGTTAGATCGGTGATCCGTTAATACTCTGTCACCTTGTTTCAGTTTTATCAAGGCAGCAGTCAAGGAGACACATCTCCACTGACAAGGCACAAGATAACTTAATTGTTCACATAAGCAGCATTGAAGCTCTACAGTTTGATTATATTTAAAAACATACTTTATAATTACTTTTATTTAATACATTTATTAAAAATACCTGCAAAAAAGACTAAATGAATTAAAACTAATAATTAAATTGCAATTTTCCAAGTAGCTTGCCCGGCCTCCGATTTGAAAGCCAAACATGACATAAGAAAATAAATTTGTTCGTACCGGATTTTCCCATTTCTAGCTAAATTAAATAGAATTCCACTTTATTAATTTTTGCTTTGAAAAGTGGGATCCATATTATTGATGAGCAGAACAAAATTAGCACAACAAACTAATCAGTCTTGCATTTTTTGTGCGACAAGAAATGTCACGTTCAGCAGTGACCATCGGACATACTTCTAGATGACAGGTGATTCTCAAAGCACCCATCATAAATCTATATTTTTTTAGTTATTAGGCTACCAAGTTTTTCTTAAAGACTGTCAAATATAGTGTACGCTTAAAAACCTTACATTTGACATAAACGTTAGTCCAACTATCATCGGCTTACAGGTTTCGAAAATTGACGGGTTGAAAACTGAAGGGGACAAACTTTGTTTAAACCTTAACCTCTTAATGTTAATTTATATTTTATTAGTATCCTACACTGATTTAGATTGGTTTCAGGAATAAAATTAAGTAATACAAAACGTAAAAATATTTAATTTATATAATCTAAGGATGGTAACGTTCACTCGTGTAACATTTTAAAATTCAATAGCTGCACATATAAAAATCCTCAGATCCCTTGTACGTTCTTTGTTTCATCCGCCAAACCATTTTATTCGTGTGTCACATTGCGGAGATTTATGTATCTATCTATTTACAGCGGAATAGAACATTTCAGTGGAAAAATTGATCATGTAGGGGCGGAGCATTTGAGCTTACCTTGTTTCTTGCTGATGTAGTAAAAAATATAAGTGCATCGAAAAACGGAATCAATTTTTATAAGTTGGCTTATATTTTCGAATAAATGCATCATTTGGAACAGTAGCCAGCAGATAAAAGAATACTCCCGTGATATTACTTCTTCGGTAGCTTTACCATCACCAAAAGATGATGATGTAAATAATCAGCGTCATCTGCACCACAAAAATTGTGCATCGCCAGCTGACATGTCGATTCTTTAAAATAAAATCTCATTGTTTCCTGATAGCACAACCTTAACCTTGAACAGCGTTGCATGAATAGTACAGTATCAAAATTATTTGGGATTCCGGACACCAAATTTTGACTTTAAATACGTATGTATTGTTCTTCCATTGCAGGTTTTGTTAAACCGGAACAGAACAGAAAAATTTTCCTCGCTCCAGTCTTTCCACCGTTACCGACGTTCACTTTTGATGTTGGAACGAACCAAAAGTGAGATGACATTCATAACAATCTGTAAGCTTAAATGCATGAAAAAATGCGACTCGTTTAATTTCTCTATCTGCAGCTATTCATGAAAAAAATGTTCATGAGGCCCTGAAAGTATTCTGAAAAGAAGGACTGTACCACAGTGCTACTAGCACTTCCAGGCAAAATTGTCATTTTATGTGTATCTTGTACGTCACCTGTATTTCTTTGACTTAAATTTTCACATTATTAACTACCAGATCAAATAATGTTGAAGAATTCAATCATACTGATTAAACCGGAACCTTCAAGAATAAAAACTGAGAAAATGTTTCCCAAAAGATATTCCGGTGATATAATAGCAATAAGCAACTGACGAATACAAATAATTGGCACTCCTGAAGATAACGATGAAGGTTGACTGAGAAATTCGAAATTTTAAGTGGTTAAGAATTAACGTTTTGATTGAAAGATTGAAAGAGAGATTTCAGCGAATCCAATAATAGTGATCAGGGGTAACTCCATATTGTATGGTTCTGAAGCTCCAGTGCTCAAAGAGAAGGTGTTCACTATATTAATTCGGGATGAGGACGCGACCGTGGTAAGTTTGCCGAAGGGATCCGTTGGAAGGAAATTAAACGAGTTCCTGCGCAAAACAAAATACTTGAAATAAATCTATGTTTTTGACGGTACTGATAACCCTGAGGATGTACTGCAATTTACAGGTGTGGAAAAAATGTTCCAATAAAATTAATTGATGAACTGAATATGTCAGGATTGGGATAATTTTAGGACACGTAAAACTTAACTAATGATTCCTGGTTAAGTTTTTGTATTTATTCCGCTTCACTTTTTGCTAGTATTGCAAACAACAGAAAATGATTGTAGAGTATCATAAATTGTTGGAAATGTTATTTTTTATTTGTCAATACGGATGCGCATGTTTTGTTATGATGACATTTGATGCTTCAAAAGATTAAAACAAAGTAATTTGACGGTTTTTGAACATGAATACAATCAGCACCACTCAACACATTCTGTTGGCAAAGATGAATTCGTACCTGCGCAGATACCTTCAAACGCAGGCGTTCGAGGGGATAGTAGAGTGTAGTATAAGTAGAAGTGAGGAAGTATTGTATCATTCAAAATTAAATCTAGGATGAATACTAACTGCAAGATATAAATAATATTGAAATTTGAAGTTATCCAGAACTGAAAAACAATATTACATTGCATGTTTTGTCCACTTGCAAAGTTACTGGGTTGTTACAAGAAAATAAGAAGATACTAATTCTTTATGTTTATCATGTACTGTAATTCAAAATTACAATCCCACTTTGTGTAAATATTCGCGAAAATTCGACCAGAGCCACTAGCATTATTCAATTCAACGGTTTGGTTTTTGTGTGGTTTGTACGCCTCTATATCTACTGGATTTCAATTTTCAGATCCCGTATGAAAAGGTACAATAAGACGTGGATTGAATGTCAAGAATAGTGACAGAGAATAAAAAATGTAAACTATCTCGACAAGATGAAAGTAGCATGAAAATCGATTACGAAAATTCAACATAAAGTTGCACCAAACTATAAACTAATTGTTTTTAGTTCAGTTAACAATTTTATCTTTAGTCTGTTATGATCCGAACCAAATACCCTAGAAATTTTACACGTACTTTATTCATATTTCTTGAAAACAATGGATAAAAATATTCAGTGTGATCAACTATTTAGCAATGAACCACTAAAAACATGGCGAAAATTAAAGAATTACGCCAAATTTTAATTTTTTAAGAAACTAGTACTACTTTCGTGTTTTCTCAACAACTAAAACATAATTGTTACGTTCCTGGAGCAAATAGACATTTATTTGTATCTGTATAAATTTAATATGTGTTCGAAAGCAAAATAATTTGTTTTATGTAGCGACAGTGAAAAAACGTCAGTTTTAAGTTTTATTTACTTGGTGTAATGAACGACATGGGGCTTTTGGAACACCAACCATTTTTTCCATTTACATAGCTCCAGAACAACTTGATGTTGCCTTGCTACCGGAATTTGATTTGAATAACTTTTCAAAATTCAAACTAAACTAACAAAAATGAGTTGGCCTAAACCAAAGTTTCCATTTCAAGTTAACCAATAGATTTGATATAACACGCAAAATATTAATGCTGCCGTTTGCGGGATCTGATGAGGTTTTCGTTTTTTGAAACAGAATAAACATTTGTGTTTCTTTAGCGCCGTCCATTATTTGATAATGTGTGAAATATATACAGCAAAGGTAGATTAAATGCACCGGTCGCAGTAATAATTGTATTTAGAGAGTGAAAATTGGATATTGAGAATTAGAATTAGAAAGAAGCGCTTATGTCAAATTAATTCCAACTCGTAAAAGCCACACTTAAATTTGTGGGACATTTTAGGGCAAACTGCATGCCGACCTGCTGCACGGTTCATTCTTTTATCATCTCCCAAAAACCTTGATTTGGTCCCCGAAAACTGGTAGCTTCATAAAACTGATTCTGACATCCCACAGTGTTTCCGTTTTGGTTACGATGACGATTGGATTGTCGTATCCATCCTTTTACCCGTAAAAATTGTGAGCTGCTAGTTAATTATACATTTAGGATTACAACTTTTAAATATTATAGGAATATAATATTATTAGCAAATTATAATGAGCCTCAAAAGCTGCAATTATGCACACATAGTATGTAGTTTTTTTGTAAGTTTTATTCAGGCCCGTGCAAAAAATGTTTTAATTAAAAAAAATACAATATTTCAGAAACAACATAAAACTTGGCATGCTTAATGGATACAATATTGTGACTTAGGATTTAAATATTAACATTGAGTGAATGCATGCCTCCTATATGCTAGTTTCGGAAGCTAGGACATATCATGATGAACACGTTGTTAAGCAGACATTTTAAGCTTTTGATGTATTTTATTGAATGTAGAGTTTTTGAATTTTTCCGCATCTCATCAGAGTACGAGAACGAAAGGGACGTATAAAAGGAGCCCAGCTCTTTGGTCCCGGGACCATTCGTTCGGAGACTCTCTCGTTGTAATCATCTTTCTGATGGGCCCTGTGAAATAGCTTGATCTTAGCCAATTGGTGAGGTTTTTCCACCTGAGTGGCCGATCAAACTGGAATAACGGTGGCGACAATATAAGAGAAATAAAGATCCTACGAATGACTAACGTATTTGCAGCGTAAAGCTTTGAGGTACGTGTGATTAGCATATTGCATATTGCATGTTATCTGATGAATGATGCAAACTTAAATCATAACATATCATATTAAAAAGAGAGCGACGGGGAGGTGTAAATGACGAGGATGAGTAAGGAAGGCATAATAAAGATTTCTCGGCATAACACACGTTATGCTATTTTTGCAGATAGTGTTAGTTTTAATTACATTATGAATCCAAATCTTAGATTTTGCGTATCAATCAATTGTGAGGTATGATATCTATGTAAGAGTATTGTTTAGCTGCGTGGATTTAAAAAAAAGTATAAACTAAAATTTGGAAGTAAAAGTACGATTTTCTTTAAAAATTATAATGTAAATGCGGTTTTACAGTAATAACATTACAAAACAATTTGAAGCATCTTTTTAATTCTTTTTATTTCTATCTAAATTTATTGATTGAGACGTTTCTAGAATTAAAATCTTTCATTTAAAACTTTAAAACTCTAATTTGCTTGTAATTTTATCAGGATTCTTGTAAACCAAGAATTCTTTTTATTCTTTACGACAGCGTTTCCATTCTACAAACTTCAGTTGAGGGGAAATGGGTATTATATTGCTTCCGAAACATCAAAGCATCAATAGACATGGTTTTACGTATTTCAACCAGTTTCATAGTAACAGATAAAAATATTTTTGGTTCGTTTTCGCAAGTTGACTAAGATAATTATTAAAAAATGCAAAGAACTGGTTATATCATAATTTTTCCGGGCCAGGGTTAGATTAATATAATGAAAGTACAACGAAGGGAGGAGTATATTTTACTACTTTAAGGATTTCTGCGTTTAATCTTGTTAGATATTAAAGTTGGAAAGCTGCATGTACTTTGAAAAATGTAAGGCTGTGGCACCGCCTATTTTTAGTAATTCCTGAGCATAAAAAAGGCCAGAGATTATCCGTAACGTTCAGAAAAGAACAAACCCCACTGTAAGGATTACTTGCCAGGAATTTGTCAAGTCTTCTCATGGCGATTCTCCAGGGGAACTTGCCACGAAAAATCAGGATATTGCCAAGAAAAAAATGAGCCCGGTACCGTGAGTTATAGTACTTAATTGTCAAGCTAATTAAGTCAGCAATTACCGAATGGGGGCAGTGCAACTGAGATGTTTTCATTTTACTGAACGTTAGTATGTATGTAGGCTTCTCTTTTTGTGTTTGTAAGAGAGCCCCACATGCATGCAAGCTATGCATGAAGTAAGCCGCAATCAAGACCAGCAGAGAAAAAAAGGGTTACTGTTACGCCCTCACGAGCTCTTTCTGGTGAATATGACTTTTCATAATATGACGCCTACATGCGAAAACCGTCCGTTATAAGAATTTGGAATCTATGGCAAATCCAATAAGTAATCGAGAATTTTAATTTCTGTAAAACTCAAGCAAATTGTCGTTTCAAAAGCATTTCAGTAAAGTAAAATAAAATATAGTTGAGAAATTGAGTTGCAAATACTTCGACGCTATTTGATCTGCTTCTTCATTCAAAGCAAGCTCACCTCCACAACAGTTGCATTCATCACCTCCGTCCTATGTAGTTTCAAAGTAAAGAATGATATGAACAGTGGATTTTTCACATGCTGTGATCAGACCGTTGATCTTAATATTATATATGAGTTCATTTCATGCAAGCTGCGCGTGCTCATTAACTTTTTAATTGGTTTTGTTTCACAGTAAGAATTGGTGTTTGAAAATTTTTTTTAAATTCAAATATGCACTAGAAGGCATAAGTGCCTACTATATGTATATCCACATCTATTATTTAAGCATTTCAAGAGAAGGGTCTCTTGAAATAAAAATCCATTTTAGTTGCAGTAATTATGGATGGATCCAGAAAAAACGGTTGTACCTTGCTACCGGAAAATCATTTTGATAATACTTTAAACTTACGTGTACGAGATACTGCTTGAATTTACAGTTTGCTTGATTTAGTAAAATATGCATTTTATTGATACCAGTTGGGAGAGTTGATGAAGTTTCAATTTCGGAAGTATTTTTAGCATATGTGTGTTTATTTCACGCAATCCGCAGCATAAATATGATTGGTGTGTTTAGTACAGATAAGAGGTAGGGTACTCCCTTTTTATGTGTTTCATTAATTAATGTTATTGAAATTGAAAGATCTAACATAAAGGTAATTAAGGAGAGAAATGGAGGCGCTGCCAGCAGCTTATGTAAAATTAGTAGGTGTAACTGGTATGCTTCATTCTGTGTAATTCATTTCATTTCATTGTAATGATAGTAATAGTAATTGGGATTATTTTATTTTGATTTATTTGCTGTAATTGCGTTTCCTCTGCAATCAATTCAATCGAACTTTTCTTGAGTTTGATTTTCTCTGAGCTACATGCTAATTCTGTAAGCCTTCGCCGGTTAGGAGCGTTGTGTGTTTATTCCGACAATAATCATATCATATATCCATATGGATAAAAAACTATAAACTCTTGGATTAATTCGAGCTTAACAATCAGAAGAGGTTGTAACACAATTGAACATTTGTGATCCTAGATTTAAAATGGATGCATGAGATGAATATTTCCGGAATGGAGGTTTGTGTCTTAATTGTTTTGGACTCGTAAACCATACTGAAGATACTAGTTAAAACCATAGAAACCATACTAGTTAAGCACTTGAAAACTACCAGTTCTTCTTGCTTATAATTAGGAATTAAAAAAATATATATTTCTGAAATGATTGTGGGATTTTATAAATAATTTAAAATTTAATATTTTAATTTTTAGTGCAGATATCCATCTATGTGTATACTCACATTTTTTTACTTGAAAAGATTAAAACCAATTTAGGTAATTTACACATAATTTTCTAAAGTTGCAAAGTATCACTAACGTTCGAAATAATTCCTACATGCATAGGAAACCTTTAGGAAAACAAATAGTCCGTGTTCAAAAATGTTTTCAATTAAAGGGGGAAAACGAATCACCAGGGGTTTATTCATTAAAGCAATGCTCAAGGTTAAAATTGTTGTTCTACAAATATTGTCTTTCCACAAATTCTAGGAATTAATGCTTAGTTACTGCCAGACAAAATAATGCTTTTAAAACCCGGTTAACAAATTTTAGCAAAGTTCTAAAAGACCATACTAGCCATCATCATCAAATTATTAAAAATGTGTAATACTTTTCACTCATTGGAATTCATTAAGGACAAACAGTTTGCAGAAAGTCACACAACCCATTAAAAATGTAACCATTATCTCTCTAACGACAGGTCACGACAGGGCAGTTCCCTCCCACCTGCAACCAACGGAGCTCAGATGATGGCGGAGAATAATAACATATTTTGTTCTTTGCTCGTGTAGGAAAAAAATGAGTATGCAAGTTTTTTTGGGGAAAAAACTGATATTTGCCAACAGATGTATCATTTTGAATTGTTGACCAGCAGAGAAAACAAATCCTCCAGGGATCCACATCTTGGTCAGTTCTAGACTTAAGGTCAGGCATCCGAAATGTTCCCCAAGTCCCGGAAACGGAACCAAACAAGATGGCCGCCACCATCTAAAATCCCGGAAAACAAGATGGCTGCCGGCGACTAAATAACGAAACAAGATGGCGGCCACCATATAAGTAACCAAACAAGATGGCTGCCGGCGACTAAGTAACGAAAAAAGATGGCTGCGGCCATATTGTTTCCTGCTGGTGGCCAAAGAACCCGGAATTTTTTCAACCCGATCCCGGAAACGGCGTTTGCGCGTTTGCGAACTTTTCGGAGGCCTGAAAAAATATTAACAGGTTTTAGGGGAATGCATTTAGATTTGAAATATCATTGAATGACTTTAGATGAAAGAAAATAGCTCCACTTACGAATCTTAAATACGTTACAGCACACCTTTAAGAACCAACACAACTTCGAAATACTTTTAGAAGCATTGGTGTTTTTTCCTAACGTTAAGAAATGCTCTTTTTGAATGGAATAAAATCTTCCCATTATAGGGCACAAAACTTTCTTAGAGGAAAACTAACTGGAAAATTATTTATGTTTTCATGTGTATCACTCTTTATTTATTTGGTATTTTGACGATTTGGAATTATAACGCAACGAATTTTTTTATCGAATCAGGACAAGCTACGGTGTCAACCTTACTTTCATCCCCAGCTGTGTAGCAACTAGCAACTAAACCTGTATATTGTAATTTTCTTAAGATACATAACGATGAAAACAAAGGCTCAAATAAGCACCAAAAGCACGAGCATCTAAGAAAAACTTGAGTGCATCAGAATAATTTCTGTGTTTTGGGGGGAACTTTCACTCAGGTTTAAAATATTTCAATTACAATTTCAATTTTCGTTTGATAGAAATGAAATAATTACAAAAAAGAAAAGCACAGCTCAACTGGCCCTCAATTCAAAATGGCCCAGTTTATCATGTGTAAAATCATTAACAAGCGTTCAAAATCCTTTTTTATTGTTCTTTACTTTTTTCTCCACATCGACAATCTTCAAATTGGGGTCCATGTGTTAAGAAACGTATTTGTTAGCGCGGAAGTTTTTTTTAATCCTCAGAAGGAGTGCAATTTTCCTGTTAAGGAGCTAACACGGTTTGCCGATTTGATTACTTCAAATTTGACGATTGAGCTGTTCTATTTTCTTATTTTCTTGAATATTTCATTAATTTGAAGCTGCTTTGCCAGGAATCATCTAAAAAATCGTTGTAAGCTACTGAAAAAACAAGCATCACACCACATGCAATAAATAAAAACTTAATTAATTAATTAATTATTTAATACTAAAAATACCATTGTTATTTATTAACTAATGATCATTTGCTGGAAAACAGGAGCTCCTACAATCCTAGTAGAATGAGTTCGTTATTTGTTGGGATAATTTTTTATTGGCGTTTATGCTTTTGTCTACTAGTAAACTGGTATTTTACTATCTGCAGGTAGGTCTGCTTCACGGATTCTTGTAATAAAACATAATAGAATCGTGTTCTCTGAAGAGATTACTTTTATTGTGACTTTCTGCAAAACAATAAGAAATTGCCTACTTAATGTTAAACAAATCAATATACATCATGGAGAAAATAATAATGCTCGGTATCATCGCTGATATTTATCAGGCCTAAAATGCTTAAAAACGCACTTAAGTTAAAGCCTTGGTTTGGAAAATTACAATCAGTACTTATTTCGTAAGACGCAAACGTTTACCGAAAGAAATTTCATGAAATCTGGATCCTCCAAAATTTGTATGTTATCATAAACTGACATACGGGCAACATAAAAGGACTCAAGAACCGGAAGTAGTACCACCGATTGAATTTTACTTATTATTAGTTAATTATACATGCAATGCGTATGGATTAATGGACAAGTTAGATATTCTTTATCTGCCGTTGAACGCTCTTCTGTTTCAAGTGTTGTGGTTCAGGTTTTACTGTAGGTAGAAACTGTATTAACAGAAAACCAAAA